>WEIV01000101.1:0-26370 GCA_013390005.1 Calyptomena viridis
GCTGGCAGGTGTCACAGCCACCTTGCCTTCAGTGAAAAAAGCAATTGAGAGCCCTTATGGAACAAGGGATTTACATCAGTAGGGGCCACCACACAAAAAAACAGGCACATGGCAAGGTTTGAATAGATGGTGAATCATGTGGCCCAAGGGATTTTAGGGGGTGGGGACGTGTGTGTAAAATATCAGGCCGTGAGGACCAGATGGTAGAGCTCTGCATGTGCAAGGGAAACAGCAAGAAACTGCAGAAATGGAGACGGAGAAGCAGCTGAAAGTCTGCTGAAAGACTGGGAGTTTTGATTTGGCAAATTGTGTTTCCAGGATTTAGGGAGGGTCAGAGCGGTGTTGGCACTGCCAGGAAAAGCACAACTGAAAGACAATGTTGTACATTTGTTCTGCAAATAAAATGAATCACCTTGTGGATATGCCTGCTTTGTCCTGGGCTTTTCTTCCTGCACTGACAGTCACCATCACTGGTGTGTGCAGGTGCAGTTCAGCTCTCAGATTACAGTTTCCCCTCCCCTCTGCCCTGTCCATACTAAACTCCGTGGGGCAAAGACTATCCATCATAAGGGTCTCTGCACATGGCAAACAATTTCTGGCCTTCTGCAACGTCTGACGTTTATCACTCCACTTACACAGTAAGTCCCATTCCTCAGGGTCTGTCTTTCCTGCTGTAAATTTTTCAAGGTATTTCCTCTTGCTCTGTGTGTACATGTTGTAGTGGGAATTCTTAGCTGAAAACACAAATAATTAATATCATTTGTAATGTTAAAAATAAATATTTCAGGCTCTGTCTTGTTATGCACATTCTTATCTAAATTTATGAATGTTTCCTTGGACATAAATGGGGCTACTTTTTCTTTTTTTTTTAAGTTTATGTTGAAGTCTTTGTCAAGTGGGGTCTGTGTTATCAAGAAAAAAATTAAGTGTATTTCAAAAAAAGTAGTTCTGAAGACATTTAGGAAGAACAGATCCCCATTCTTGTCCAGTTTATATTACCAAATGAACTAATCATATGACTTTGCAGCAGATGGCCTGTGCAAACCCCTCTCTGCAACTGTGGCTACAGGGAATTACCAGAACTGAGACCTCGCTGGTGAGCTAAAATAATTGTATTTTCCATTAGAAATAGTGCAAGCCATGAAAGGTTCTACTCCCTCACTTGACTCTCTATAGTCACAAAATTTATGAGCTTTTAATATTATTTAATCTCAGTTTCCTTCACTTCTTCAGGCACATCCCAAGGGACAGAGAGAGAGGCAGCACAGGTGTGTTGGTGCTGTTTCCTTTGGTCGGGCTAAAGACATGGCTGAGGTTCTTCCATGGTATCTGAACGGCCCAGAAGGTTGCAAGCACTTTTTCTCCTGGTCTTGGTATTTTGAGAAATGGGATTGTCAACTTATTTTTATTGTTAAAAAGTCATCGGTTCAATATTAAACCTGATCTGTGAGTCTCTATTGGGTGTTCTCATAACTAAGCTGAATTACCCATCAATACCATCTAAAAAAAATCTTAAAAATCATGACCTCCCAGTAGCTGTCCTAAGCAATGTGCTGACCTTCCTCTCCTTCCTAATCTTTCCCTTGGCAATCATGAAGCAACAAATTAGTACCAATATTAGAACATGGATATTTACCATACCCCATTAAAGCCTTCATTTTGTCGTGCTCACTGTGAATCTCCACATACATCTTGTGTAAGGTTTTGATGAAACAACTTGTGCCAAAATCAATATACAGGCCAAAACAGAAGTAGGAGAAGGACACTTGCAATTAATAATAATTAGATTTGAGTTTTACTAATAGAAGGTTGAATCTTCTTCCATTTAAATCAGTGGCACAATTCCTAATTAGACTTTGNAGATTTATAACACTGTGGTTCATAAAGCTTTTTTTTTTTTACAGCTTCTACATGATTGCATCAACTTTTTCCTCAGTAAAATGGTGAGCTTTAAATGGGTGTGACTTTGGCTGCTTTTTTATTATTATAATTTGAATTATGTGACACTTCTTTGGGTATTTACGGGTCTCTCCTCTTCTCTATTATCGAAATATCCTTTTCTAGCTTTTTGTTTGCCCTCTGCACAAAGCAGGGTCTTCCTCGCCCGAGCTGCGGAGCGCGGTGGTGTTTGCACTGGGTCTGGAAGGCCATCTAGTGACACAACCGTGTAGGGGAAAATGCGGTTTTTTTTTTTTCATTAGTTGAATTAAACCATCTTGCTACACTCGAGCATGGCCTTGGGGGGTTGTTGTTGTTCCCACAAGTGGTGTTTAAAAAAATTTTTAGAGGAAATTTTGATTTCTTAAGAATTAGCGGGATTTATTTGAGGCAGAACAACACACTGTTAAGCCCTGCTTGGAAAGAAATAGAGAATTTTTTGTGCAGAACGGTGGTAGATTGGTGTCTGAGCTGGTCTGTCACGAATCCAGAGTCATTCTCCTGACCTTTGTATTGGAGCCAAACGTATCCAGTGGCTGCAATCCCCTTCCACAGCCAAACTTATCCAGCTGTTGTGATCCCTGGCTTTCCACGGTACAAAACCCCACCGTGTGGGTGCCTGGGGCCACCACATCTCTGCAACTAAAATGTGAAATTCCAGTTATTTTCATCGCAGCTCACCTTGGGTGGTGAGAGGGTGATGAGAAGAGCTGCCGGTTCCTACACGAGCAATAAATGAGCTGAAAACAAGCAGTGAGTCCGTGCCAGCATCAACACGCCTTTCGGGGGGTACCTCGGGGGTCTCTGCCTCCCCTCACCGTGGCTGCCACCGCTGTCCCCTCGGCCTCGGGGACTGGACAGACGTCGAGGTTGGACTGGCAGCATTCCCTCAGTGCTGGGGCTTGGGGGGAACCGGCACTGGGGGGATAAATGGGGATGGGGAAGAGCACCGAGCGAGGGCGGATGGCAGGGCAGAAGTCCTGGTGGATGGACGGGCAGGGGGGACAGTCCCCGACAGCCCCGGTGGATGGACGGGCAGAGGGGACAGTCCCGGACAGCCCCGATGGACGGACGGGCAGAGGGGACAGGCCCTGACGGTCCCCGTGGATGGAGCCTCGGGGGCTCTTCGAAGGCGCAGGGCAGAAGCAGCAGCCCCGCTGAGTTTGGGGACGGCGGTGCTGAGGTGGCTCCCGCGTCCTCCTCAGCACCCAGACCCCGCGGTGACCCGGGNGTCGGGCAGGAAGGAGGTGAAGGTGGTGATCGTGGGGGACGGGGGCTGCGGGAAGACGTCGCTGCTCATGGTGTACGCCAAGGGCTCCTTCCCCGAGGTGAGGGGCGGCCACCCCCGGAGGGCTGCGGGCCGCAGCCGGGGCCGGCTCCAGCTCCTGGCCGCCGCCAGAACCCCTCCTCAGAACCGCAGAATCCATGAGGTTGGAAAAGCCCTCTGAGATCATCGAGATCCTTCTCCTCCCTTTGCAGCAATACGCGCCCTCCGTCTTCGAGAAGTACACGACGAGCGTGACGGTGGGGAAGAAGGAGGTGACCCTGAACCTGTACGACACCGCAGGTAAGGGGGTTTCACCTGGTGCCTTCCATTCTCCCAATCCCAGGGGCAAGTTCCTGTGCGGGCGCTGGGATGGGACCGTGCCGGGGAACTGGCCTGGGACGGAGCCCAAACCCGGCCTCGGCCTTTGTAACTTCAGGCAAATAAACAGAAACTGTGTTTATTAATGTAAAATCCTGCTGTGGTGAAGGTGTGCCCATTTCTGTTCCAGCAGATTTTGCCGTGTCAGCTTAAACCAGACCAATATTTATAGACTGTAAAGCTGGACATATTGCTTCTGTACCAGTTTAGACTCCTATAGATGAAAGTACAAAGACAATAACCACTGTTACCTGTTGCACACACGAATGTGCCTTCCAGAAAAAAAAGGGTCTCTTGTCTAATGACAGTTCTGGTCATGGACTTGTTCATTATCTTAACAACGCAGTTATTTCAAAAACTCACATCAAAGAGGAAACATAACTGAAAGTATTAAAACCAGTTCCCAGATGCAAAGCATAATGCAACCAACCAGGAAAATATTTTAATCTGCTCCCGGGTGTGCTTGAATAGAGAAGGAGAAAAAGGCTGGTTTGTGTTCAAAATAAAAAGGCTGTAGCAGTAACAGTTATTTGAAAATGCTGATAGTTTGTTCAGGTTCATTTCAAGAACTTGTGAAATGGTTTATGTTCAACTTCACTCAAAGTTCCCAGACTCTGTGATCCAGCTGTGTTCCTAAATGAACCCTAAAATTGACACGTGCTCCATTTCAGCTCAATGTAAATCATCTGTTTCAGTTCAAGCCTGTGGAGTTGTTCCAAATTTACACCAAGACAAATAAGAACCAAGTGCAGTCCAATCATTTTTAATAGTAGTAAAACACTTTAAAAAACTTACCTTCTTGTATACTGTACATGATATCTGAAAAGATAATTTTAAAGACTTTTAGCCTAAAAGCAAATTTTATTGCTAATTTTTACTACAATATAGTAAGATCCTGACCACCCAATTTGCCAATTTCCTCTTGTGTCCATGTTACTGTTCTCAAGTCCAGTAGCTTCCACTGAATGGCAAGGGTTTTAAGTCCTAAAGGAAAAGAGAAGGGCTGAAACCTGGTGTGAGCAACCAAAGAGGGATTTCCTTAATACAGTGTGTTGACACAAAGAACTTTTTAAGTTCTGTTTGCTGTCGGAGTGGAATGTTTGCCTCTCACACAGTTCCTAGCTCTCATTTAAAATCACTGCACTGCAAATTCTAACATTTATTTGCCTTTGGAGTCTGTTCCAGGCTCTGAGGAGCAGGAGCTGGATCTGCAGATGGTGGGAGGTTGGGCAGGTCCAGGATTGCAGCACTAAACTCTCTCCTGACCTAAGTGCCCACTCCTTGCATCACACCAGCTCTGTGCAAGACCTGCAGCCACCAGCAGCCCAGGGAGTGCTCATTGAGCCTGGTGCTGGTGCCTTGTCACAGAATCAGGATAGTTTGGGTGGGAAAGGACCTTTGAAGGTCATCTAGTCCAACCCCCCTGCAATGAAGCAGCTCAGCTTTAACTAGGTCAGGTTGCTCAGAGCCCCATCCAACCTCACCTTGAGTGTTTCCAGGGACATCCACAGCTTCTCTGGGCAACCTGTCCCTCACTGTCAAAAATTTCTTCTTTACATCTAGTGTGAATATACCTTCTGTTAGTTTAAAACCATTACCCCAAGCCCTCTGATTTCCTTGTTCATGCATGTAACCAGCAGGCTGTTTGTACCTTCCACATTTAGTTCACAGCTCTAAAAACTGTCTTGGACCAGAGCACTGCCCCGTTGAAGAACAGAGGGGTGTATTTTTGTCTCATGGGACACTTTGGGAAGTAGAGTTGCCATGAAAGAACAACTGCTTTCCACCTCTCATCTGGAAACCTTGAAACCCAACGTTTCACCTCCCAAAACAGCACCATGACCACAAAGCTACAAGTTTCTAGAGGTTGCTGGCACTTGTGTCCTCCCTTCCTGTTAAATTTCTTTCACTTTTCATGAGACATAGCAAGATGATGAGGTGCAAAGAAAACAAGGAGACTGTCACCCTGGTTAAGGCATTTACTTGGGAGGGAGAAATTTGGTTCTGTTTCAAAGCTGCTTACGTAGTTTTATGTTACATATTTGTGTTACACTCTAATTCAAGCAGCTTTTCAACCTCTTTCTGGAAGTTATGCTAGAGGAAGGACTCACTTGAGCACACATTTTAATCCCATCCTGTTTTTAATAATATGAAACTGATGTTGATTTTCTTAAAGGTTAGACTGGGACCAAAAGTTGTGCCCTGTCTTCTAAGTTCAAACAGTGCAGTGAGAGAAGAGGAAAGGGAGTGTCCAGTTCAGGAGACAAGAGCTCCTGTCCATCTGGCACAGGAGAGGCAGGTTTGGAATTGGTGTTTCACTCTGTTCACTTGCTCTGTTGTATCATTCAGCAGCAGCTCATTAAATTCCTCTCTCAGCTGGGTGATGCTGCTCTGGGGTGGGTGTACAGCAGCAATTGCAGCTTAAAGAGGAGTCTAAACATTCAGCTTATTACTGAAGTGCAGTGGTTTAACGATATTTGCCATATTTTATCAATCATCCCCAGACTTACTGAACTGCTTGGGTTGTTCTTACTCTTTTCTGAAAACCTAATACAGCTTTGTGCTTGTGTTTTCCTTCTCAGTCTGACAAGTTAAAAAATAATTCAGATTATTATAAAACAATTTAAATTGGGTCAAAACGATGTAAAACCATTTCTGAGGTGAAGAGCTTCTTCTAAGTGCCATGCAGCAGTGTAGGGCAGGAGAAGGCAAAGGTCTTCTAAAAAATAACACTGGATTTTCAAGATTCCCCCACTGCAAAAAAAGACTTCAGTATTTTTAGGATCTCGCTTGGAGCAACACTAAATAGAGCTGCATGTGCTTCAGCATCACAGGAAGGTAAAGGACAGGTTCAGCTCAGTTTAAAATTAGGATTCTTTGTATTGTCAAGTCCTGTGCAGCTTGAGCCTTTGAACTTGCCCTACTTCCTGAAGGAGAAAGACACAAACAAAATGCCTAAGAATCAAACATTTCAGGCTACAAAATGTATTCTTTTCCTTGACAAGGATTTTGGTAACAAACAAACTTAATGGATTATTCTAAAATATACCAGAACAAGAGTTTTTGGTTAGACTTTTGTCCTGTGCTACTCTATCTTCCTCCTCTTGCTGTTGCAGGAAGTTGGTGGTACACATATGCAACGGGAAAGGCTTTGTAATATCACTTGTCTTGTCTGCAAACAGTCTTTGCAGCTGCTTATTCAGTTAAAAGTTTCCATTTCAGGCTGTGCTCCAGCGAGGCAAAGGCACCGAGAGGTAAAAGAACTCTGTAATTTTTGCACTCTAAGGGAGCAGCGTCGATGCTTTAGGTGCAGTTCAGACACAAGGCTCAGTTTCTGGTGCTGCTCAGAGCAGAGCACAGAGCTGTGCTGGGGAAGGCTGGGGAGGAAGTTGTGCCTCATCATTGTGGGTGCTCACTCTGCCTGGCAGGAAGCACAGGCAAAGCCTCCAGCGGGGTTTTTCAGGTCTGTGATGACAGATGCACAGCAGTCTCAGGCCTTCAGAGAAATTTTAAAAGCCAGTGAATGCAAGAGTAATTTTTCATAACTTTGAAAGGGAAGTCATGCCTGAATAAGACAAAACCCCCAACTTTTCAATTGAAGGGTGCCCCTCCTGCCCCATCTGTCCTCTTCTACTTGTTTTCTGTCAGCCAAGAATGTCTGTTTCCCAGGTTTTTTTAAACTGAGTAATGAAAAAACAGAGCTGGCAACCTGCTAACCATGGCATTCCCATGGAGCCTGCAGAATAACAAACCAAAGAGGATTGGGTGCATTTCTGTGTGCCTGGGAGGCTCAGCATTGCAGGGTTCCACGTCAATCCTAATGAATGTAGGGTATTACAGGCAGCACATGTCCATGTGTAGGCAGGGGTTGGCTGCTCTGGGCTGAGGGCAGGATGTGACATTATCCCTGACCCTCTGCTGCTGGACAGCGATGCTGGATGTCAGGGCAGCACATGCTGGGCACTCCTGGGCTGGCAAGTCTTGACTCTGTCATTTACCCTCTCCTGGACATGGGTGCTGAGCTCCTTTATGGACTGAGCAGCTCAAAGGCTGGGACTTTTTTGGTGGTGAATTGGCAAAGGGGTGAGGAAGAGCAGACAGAGGTGAATGTGCACATGAGACTGAGACCTGTGTTTCACTTCTGTTGTTCACCCTCAGCCATCCCCTGAGCTCCCACCCCACCACAGGGCTGACCTCAGTGATGTGGGTTGTGCAGCACCTCCCAGAGGGATGCAGGAGTGGAAGCTTTGCAAACCATTAGCAAATTTTAGGTGAATTCAGATAGAATTTTAGGAGGAGTTTTTTCTTTAAAAAAACCCCCCAAAGTTTTAGATGCTACAATGAATTGAGGAAGGCAGAGGAGTCATGGATGGGCTCACCCATAGGTAGATATTTAACCAACTCCTCCACAGCATAGTTTTTGTTAATTGGGGAAAGAAAACAGGTACCTGTGTTTGAGGAAGCACACACAGGGGCTTTGCATATATGTTCAGTTATGGCTTAGGTTCAGCCCTGTTCCTTCTTCTTAAAACTTTCCCAGTGGAAAACCTAAATCTGTGCCAAATTAGCCCTGACCACAGACTGAGCAGCTTCACGGAGAAAAAGTCTCCTGGGCCCTTTCTTGCCTTTCAGCAGCAGCACTTGAGGACAGGGGGTGAAAGGGATTGTTTTCAGTGAGAGGGATGTCTATGTTTAGACACAGCTTGATCTGGGTCCTGTTACATCCTCAGCAACTGAGGAGCTGCATCTGAGCTCTTAAAGAGCAGCTTCCCCTCCTTCCGTGAGAGCTGCAACACGAGTGAGGCAATTGCCACCTCACCTTCCCCCTCTGCTCTCTGCCTTCTTCTGGGCTCTATATCCAACATTCCAAATACTTGTGGAGCTGTGTTTTGAACAGCAGCATTTTCTCATGCATTTACTGTCTCAGTTTGCTTACAAAGCCCCATAACTGCACAGCTGGATTTGAAGATGAAGAAGCAGTTCACCAGGGCATATCTCTAGTTTTTGTCTTGCAATACAACATAAATCACATAATTGAAGACACTTTTTCTGCTATCCCATCCAGGAGGGTATGAATTTAGCTGTGTGTTCTGATTCCAAGCAAATGAGTGTATTTCTCCCAACGGGACAGTCCTGTCTGCCTCACAAATTGCCAACAATAACTTGGAGGACCTTTTGCTTTTACCAGCTACATTGGGAGAAGCTCAGAGGCCTGAACTTGAACAGGGAAAACCATACACAGCACTACAGGAAGTTAACAGGAGAAAAAAAGTTTGACACATGATATGTTTAGTGCATTTAGAGGATTATCTCAGGAATAAAGTGGCAAATTGGTTGCAAACAAGTAGATGGATTGGGAGAATAAGAAGGGATAAGCAGTATGGTCTTTGCTCTGAATGTTTATACAACATGCATAATTTTGTCAATTATTTCTGGATTAAACCTGGAAGGATCAATCCCTCTTTGTTCTGCATGGAACACACTGCTCTTGCAGAAGCTCAAATGTAAAGGGGTCCAAACACAAGATTTCATTTTACAAAGATCTCAGGCAAATTGAGTCATGGCTTATCCAGCAGGGACTGCCTCGGAGTAAAATGTATCTCAATAGATCATTTAAATTAAGGAAGGGAGAAAAATATTGTAGAATTTTTGGCCTTCTGGTATCTACAGTTCTTCAGACTGGAGACAAACATGTTGGCAGTGATGAGTGAATGATTTGGAACTGAGGCAGGTGCCAGGGCAGGAATTGTTGCTATAAAGTTGGGGCATGCTGAAATTTTCCACATCCCTTCATTTGAAATATCAATATGAAGATTTGAGATGTGTTACCTCCCTGTAGGGCAGTTTCTGCGCTGTGTGTGGATTGTGGTGATCGTGGGAAGGAACAGCATTCCCAGTTCTCTTTAGGAAGTTCAGTACATCACAGAGATGTGCCTGATTCCAACAGCAGCATTCAGGTGGCAAATACATCTTCTACAGATGACTTAAATCGTGTTTTCTTACTTATTAATGAAAAAGATTTTTTTTTTCCCCTGAGCTGCCAGTTGTAACTGGGAATTACTGCTTTCCTAAACTTAATCTCTGAAAGCAAGACACCTCCAGACCCCAGCACAGTGATTACTGCAAATTCATATGAAGAGCACAGATCCGAGGCAAATCAGCTTCCTCTTGTCACACCACGTGCTACAATATCCCTAATCAGAAGTATGACAAATCCTCTGCTTTTCCAGAATTCAGCAGAATTCCACAAGGTCTGTTGGAGAGTCCTGCTTCAAAGGCCAGCTAAGCCTGGCTCAAGTTGCAGCACAGCTTGAACAACCCCGTGTGTGCTGCTGCAGCTGAAGGCACTGTGTGTAATCACTGCTTCCTCTCATCCCACCAGGCTGGGAAAAGCAAGTTTGACACTGAGGTTTCTACTTCAGCATTCACGTGTGGCAAATACAAGGTTTCTTCTCCCCACAGCATCACATGTGCAAATGTATTTGGGAGAATGGAGCCACTGCCAAGTTTGTTTTAATTGACAACTGTCAGATTCCTCTTGATTTTGTTTTTGACCAGCAACTTGGCAATCAGTCTTTAGAACTGCTTCTAAGTCCTTAACAGATGGACAAAGCAGGCTTTTTATTAAAACCTGCCAAGGACGTGTTTTATATTCTAAACCAGCAGTTTTGTGAAGGGGAATCCCTTGTACTTAAGGAATTGTACAAGCCTGAAAAACTTGCAGCCCGTGCAATTATAGTGCCATTGTTCTTGGCCTTAAGTATGTGTCTGTGCATATTCCCATCATCCTGCTTGTCCAGGACAGAGATTTCTTTCATCCAAACCATTCTCTGTGTCTCAGGGCAGGAGGACTACGATCGGCTGCGACCTCTTTCTTACCAGAACACAAATGTCGTGTTAATTTGTTACGATGTCATGAACCCCACTAGCTATGAAAATGTAGCAGCTAAGGTAAGAGCCTTTCCTAATTGCTTCAGCCTTCCAAGTGAATTACAGATGCCTGATATATATGGCAAGATGTCAGATTAAAAATGCTGATGCTTTTAGTGTCCTGTACCCTGGGTATGTAGATGCACAGATCACTCATGGTGTGCTGAGCTGCAGGTCACAGACCTTGGACCTGGAGCTCAGCTCTCCACGGCTCAGAAGTGCTCAGAACTGGGGCTGACAATCACTAAAAAGATCAAACACCAGTGGTGAAATCGCTGCTTTTTCTGTAGCGATGTCACACGACCAACATTGCACACGAGCATTTTAGAGTCAGGTCTACTTCCACCACTTGCATATTTAACTACAGGGGGGAGATGAGAGCAACTACTTGTCCATACTGGGATGTCTGTAACGCTACAAGGCAAAAGTTACTATTCTTGTACACAGCACCAGCAAAACAAAGCAAGACTTGGTCCAAATTCTGTTTTAAATGTGACTTTAGAGGAGCTCCTCTGAATTAAACAGAATTTAAAGATGGTAAATCAGCATTGTGGCCTAGCGAGAGATGCCACTGTGTTTTGATACAGCAGCTGACTTTGGGTAGGACTTGTAATGTAAACAGTGCACGTTGGGCCCCCACCAGCAGATTAATAACTCCCAAACTCGGAAATTGCAGCTTATGTTAAATGCTGGTTCTGTCCTCCGGCTTTACTGTTTTGATTTCAGGAAACAAAAACAAAAGCCAGATGTAAAAGTTTTGTTTTCCTACCGCCAGTGGTATCCTGAAGTGAATCACTTCTGCTGGGGTGTCCCCCTCGTGCTGATCGGCTGCAAGACAGACCTCAGGAAGGACAAGGAGCAGCTCCGAAAGCTCAGGGCTTCCAAGCAGGAACCCATCACCTACAACCAGGTAAAGACAAGTGTCTTTAAAGTGGTGGCCTCTTTGCAGGAGGTGAAGCAACAATGGCATTGCTTCTCACGACTACAATCCCAGACACCCCAAAATTAGGTGACCGCAGTGCTCAGATAAAGAAATGGTTGACAGGCAGCACTGAAGGGGTTTCTGCAAGTCCTTTTGGGAAGTGGCCAAGTCACCATTCTTAGTGCCAAAGTAAAGAGAAATATGAGCATTTTGCATATCTTGGGGTGCCTGAAAGGACACTACTATCTACACCTTTTGTGCTCATTACATCTCATTCTTGTTTCCTTTCACAGCTGGGTTATTACTGTTACAAATTCATAAGCCTTAACAAATTTGCTGGACCTCCTTCATAATTTTTATTAGCCCACATTGCAGCCCTCAGTGGTGCTTTGATCAGAGTTGGGATAAAGACTGGAGATGTTATGAAACACATTGCAGAATTAAATACACTGACCATTCTGGAATAAATGTGGTTTGCAAACCCTACTTAAAAATAAATCCTTTCAAGGGCAATTGCAAGAACATCTGCAAGGCTTCTCTCACATGAGAGGCTTCTTTGAAGTCTCTAAAGTAATAATAAAATAATTACGCATTATCAAATGCTTTTGATTTAAGTATTACAAGCAGTGAGACTTAAAACTAATGTTCCATCACCAGCATGTCTGTCCTAGGGACAGGAGAAACAGGGATGGAACAGCTTGGCCTGTGTCACAGACGACCTTTCTGCTCTGGTCCTTCACTTTTTGTTTCTTTTTTAAACTACAAAGCCATCCTTCTCCTCTCAGCTCAGAGCAAAAACAACAGCTTTTGGACTGTTTGAGACACTCATCCAGGGAACAAGTTCAAGTGCTCTACGACCTTGAGTGAATCACCACTTTTTCTAAACAGCATGAAAATAAACTGCCACTGCATCACCACCAAACCATGCTGCCCTTTTTAGTTGGTCTCCCTTGCACACAAGAAGAGATCCCACCCTGTCACTGTGCACAGCTGCAGATTGTCCTTCATTTGCACGAGTAGCTCCATTCATCCCCTCACAATGAGCTTGGGGCAAACAACAGACACTTCTGGTCTACTGAGGCTTCCTGCAGTTAAATTCCAGGGCCCACACGATGTACAGACTTTGTCTCCTCTGTGAGCCCTCCCACTTGGTCCTTCTCCCCTGAAACAGGCACTACCTCAGTCTTTTACAGCAGCTTGAGTCACGAGATGTGATGCTTCCAATGCCAGGCACAGAGGAGCTGAACAGTTTCTGCCAGCACTGCAGCTTGCAAACAACTGGAAGGAGACAAACTGCTTAAATATGAAGAAAACCCCCCCACAGAAGCCCAAGTGCTCAAGTGACCCCACTCCACGGGCTCACAATGAATAAATGCAGCTCGTGAGCCTTGGGTTGCAGACCTGGAATTCAGAGTAAAAGGCTCTGCACTGACAATAGAAGGATCACAAGCAAAGTAAGAAATCACTGTTTTGTCTGTAGTGATTTCACACAGCCAGGATTGCATGGAAATGTCTTAGATTCCAGTCTGTTCCCATTGCATGCATTTGGGGGAGGCTGAGGAAACACAGGTTCCCATTTGTGTGTTTGAGGATTTTGGCCGAGCCCTGGTGATGCTTCAAAGCAAAAATGGGGTTATTGCATGTGCAGCAGCAAAACAAGGCAAGGCATCAGCCCAGATTCAGTTCTTGCATGTGACATTCATTACTAAAGGTGACATCAGAGTAGTTAAGGTCAGGCCTGAAAAAAGTATCCCTGTGTAGACATCTTATCCCCACTTAAGTGTCTACCTCAGCATTTACTTTAAATAAATTCAATACTGAGAATATTTTAGTGCTATCAGGACTCTGCTTCTTGAGAGTCTCTATTGCTCTGAACTCTTAGGACAGGCTCTGGGTCACATAATGGAAAAACCCCAAGTTTTTTTACAGTGGTTCAGTTTGTTACTAATACCACTCACTCCAGCACTGCATTCAGAGGCAGCTTTTTTCTTCCTGACCCCATAATGTGAAGATTTACAAAATAATTTCCATTTCTTCCCATCTCACCTTCCTTCTCTCACCCACCAGGTTTACATCATTTCTTACCTTTCTGTTCTTTCCAGGGTGAAGCAGCTTGTCAGGAGATTAATGCAGAAGTTTACCTGGAATGTTCAGCAAAATGTCGTGAAAACATAGAAAATGTTTTTAAAGAAGCAACAACCATTGCACTGAATGCCATGAAAAAAGCCAAGCACCACAGGAAAAGGAGAGTGTGCTCAGTGTTATGATCTGGACTGCAAAGATCCAAGTGATTCAAATTTTACAAAAGGTTTAACTTTGAAGACCTTTTTTTTTTTTTTCCCATTACATGTTTGTACTCCTTTTGCACTTTTGTTACATCGTTCTCAAACTTTCCACAGCTCTTTATCACAGTTAACTGGTGGTGTGTGCCTTTGCCCACCTGGCTTTTGCTTCTAACTGCAAACAACTATTTAAATTGCAATGAACAGCAACTGCTGCTATATGACTTAGTGGTTTTTTATTCCTCTGCAAAATAATTGTGGCATGTTATAGCTGCAATTCACTGTCTTTTTCAAGCAGAAACCCCACATCTTTTGAGAAGTAGTGATATTTAAAGCAGTTTATTGGGCATCTTTGAAGAGACAGAAAGGAAGTTTTGTCTTAACTGTACATTGTACAGATTTTGTGCAACTTTATCCTCTGCTGTTTACGTGACCAGCTGGTGAAAAACTCTCTTGGAGCAAGTCATCATTACTGTTTTACACGCAGGGTAGAGATTTTGATCCTTGAAAAGTATTTTTTTTCCCGTTCTTCTCCTAACTTGTTTTAATTAAAGTTGCGATAAGCTTAAAATCAAAAATGTAAAAAATAAAATTGGAAGTTTGTGCATGTTTGACTATAGAAAAATCTTAAATTGTACAGCCCTTTTTCCACAAGAGATTTGTCAGTTAAAGAAACACCACCCATCACCTTCCCCAGTATGAAACTGAAACACCAACGCACAGGAAGTGGCCACGTTTACCAGCAGCTCCAGTGGAAATCTCTCTGGCTTTCTTAATCTGAGTTTCTCATGCTGCAGAACTCACATTACTCACCCCTGCAGAACCAGCTCCACTGCTCAGATGCAGCAGGTCCCAGCATCGCTCTTGGCGTAAAACAATTTACATTTCATAAACTCAGAGTTCAAAGGATTAAAATAAAATTAAAAAAAAATCAAAAAACAAACAAACAAAAAAAAAAACACCTCACAGGGTGTGCAAAATTCACTATAGCAAGATACGGCCCAGCTGGTGTGAAAGTTGTTGAAAATATGCAAATTGCAATGTATTGTTCATGCCCACAGGACAGTGACACAGCAAAGGGAATTTTGCAGCAGCAGCACTGATGGGACCATTTCAGTCTGTGCTGTGTATCTGTCCCCTCATAAGCACATTTATGGGCAGAAGGGCAGTATTTCCAGAGCACACTGCCAAAGGGTGTGCCCAGTCTGGGCTTTGTGCTGGCTCAAAGGGAGCCTTCACCTCTGGGGAGGACACAGCCTATGGCAGCTCAGTGGTGGCTGAGGATGTACGGGTGCTACAGCACCCAAAACAAGGGGTTCCAAGGGGTAATTTTAGGTTCAAGCAGCACAAGGAGTCGCTATTTGTCCCCTGCCCTCTTCCTGAACCAGCATTTACATTGTCTTTGTTATTGGTACAAGTGCAGCATGTAAAGAAAGCATTTATTATTTCTGTCCTCCCCTTTTCAGAACCCAACCCAAGGGCAGTGTGTGTGTTACTAAAAAGGGGCTGAAGCAGCTGCATATTGAATGGTTTATTTTAGGTCCTTTCAGGCCTGGACAGATGACTTGGTCTCCCTGGAAAAGGGATAGCAGACTTCCCTGCCATTTAAAAACTGCTTTTGCTTGCTTAATTTTGTTTTCAGAAGAGGATTTCTCTTCTTTAAACAGCTTTTTCAAAGTGTATCTAGCAGCAGTATGGTAACAAAGATGAGCATTTTCTTTTCACAGTACACACAGGTTGAGTATTGCCACTGAAAATATGCCTTAAACAAATGCCTTGAGAAACAGCATTCGCTCTGTATACCTGATTCACCTGGAGTGTTCATAAACCTTTGCAAATTCAATACCCAGAATTTAAATAATAAAACCGGAGAGTGTTAAATATCATTCCAGAATTGGAATTACAGTAGGTCCCACATTCTCCCAACGCTGGCACCTCGCCAGGCAGGTGCATGCTGCTCTATATACAGAAAAAAAATCCCCAGAAGCAAACATGTTTTGTATTAAATACACATAAATAGCAGGACTGCAGAGTGGAGAGCCATGCTTGAGATAATACTGAGTCTGTGCTGGCAGAGTCCTTTGCCAAACACAGGGACAGAGGAGTCCTTCTGAGCTCATCCATCACGGAGCTGGGGTTTAGCAGGATCCTGTCCCAAACCCAGCCCTGCTGCAGGCAGAGGGATGCACACTGGGAACAGGGGGGGTTTCACAGCTTCTTGTCTTTGTTTTTCTGGAGTTTAGTGTGCACCACCTTGAGAGTAGTGAGAAAGTTCCCGAGGAAGAGCAGCAGGAACGTGAAAGCCAACACAAAAACCTGGGAGGAGAGAGGAAGCAGCATTTACTATTTTTAATATTACAACATGAATTATATTCAGCACTGCTGGACTCAGCCAGACACAGTACAGGCTCTGTGCTGCGTTACCCTGAGATATTTGGAAGAGGTCAGATGCCCACATATCTGTCAGGATGTGGTGAAACACCCCCTCTCCCCCTGCTCTGGGCTTTTTCTGAGCAGAGCCAACACACACCTGCCATTCCTTGCAATCCTTGTGCCTTGACAATCCAAAAAGTGTGACTGCATTATATAGCTGCCAGAACTGCAAAGGGAAGAAAAAAAAAGAGGTAATTTAATTGGTAATAAAAAAAAGGAAACCTTGGAAACATTTGTCATGGGTACATGTGATGCAAAGCACCTTTAGTGGTGCCGTGGCTGCAGTGGCAGAGGGAGAGTGGGATTGCCAAACTTACATGCCCAAAGAACAAGAAGGGAAGGAGAAACGTCAGCCCTCGCCACATCCAGGACTGAAATCCTTCTGGGAAAGGTTGGCAGAAGAGGCAGAGTGTGAGAACAGAAGAACCAGGCCTGGAGCTGCAGCTCTTCCCCACCCAGACCACCCCTCAAGGGCTATTCCCATCCTGCCCTGCAATAACCAACCAACTTGAAGGTGTGACAATGGGAGGAGGATGAAGATGGGGAATGACCCAAATCTCCATCTTGACCCCCTCAAAAACTGACAGAAATCAGATCCCTCAGCTCCCAGCCCACAGAACCCAAGGAGGACGATAAAAACCTTGCTCCCCCCTTCCTGCCTTGGGTCACAGGCAGCAGACTGTGCAAAGCTCACTCAGCCCTCCCCCTCCCTATCACTGCATCCAAAACTTGTGCCAAAACTGTGAAAAGGAAGTACTGCAGGAAACCTCACCTACTGTAAGGTCCAAGTGGTTTCTCTCCCCCAAAGCCCGGAGCCTGTAGAGGCAGCCCCTTTGGTAATAATACTGTAGGAACTGAACACAGCCTGGAGAAGGAGAGAGAAAACATCACTGCATTGGTTATTCAGAAACATTGTAAGTACCAGACTACTTAAATAATGTTCAATCCAATAGCATTTAATTGTTGCTTATATTGGTAGATTGCATATTTGTACACTACTTCATATTCCTACACTTTAATATTCCAGTATTTACGAAACAAAACTGTTTTCTTCTAAGGATGTAAGACACAAAATTACTTCACCCCATGAATTAGCAAGGTAAGATATACTCACTCTGAAATATTGAAAATGCTAAAAATTGGCTGCGAAACATCTGATACATGAGTCCATCTGGCCTGGAAGCAAAACACATGGGAGGTCCATTAGTTTGCTAAAAGCCTATAAGGCAGTGCCCTTCCCTTCCACCACCAGGCCTGATCCCATTAGCAAACAACCAGCAACTGGTAGCCAGCCCATTCCACAGCCCAGGGAGGTGCCACAGCCACACAGGAAACACTCTCCTTGATCAGGTTTCCCCTCTCCAATGTCTGTAAATGCTGTCCCTTCTTATCCATTATCACCATTTTCAGCAGCAAAGCCATTCAGCATCACCTGCACCAGGAATCCAAGCAGTGGAGCAGAAGGTGGTTGTGTTCCTTATCCTGAGGGCAGTTCAGGATAGATGGAGCACAAGAGACCTTCTGCTCCAGCCACTCTATCATCCCTTTACAGATCCAGGAGCAGAAGCTTTTGTTGTTTTAAACCAATTTTTAATAATGAACTAATCAGTTCATGTCCAAGTCGAGACAGGTTGCACAGGGGCCATACATGGGGTGGGTGACCAACACCACCTCTGCAAGGTGACTTGCATTCCTGGCTTTGGACTCTGTAATCAGGCACCAAACATTCATTTTGTGGTGTCCCTCCTCTACAGCAAAGTGCTGTTTGTTTCCTTACTTACAGAGACAGAAGCTGGGAGCCTTGCAGAGATTTTGCTACCACCAGCCCAACTACAGCCACAGGGTTTGGGTTTCTGTCTTTTTTAAACCAGCAATCTAAATACAAACTTGCAGTGTTGTATTTATCATTGAAAACATCTGTAACATCAAACACATGTTAAGTCTGACACACTGCCATGAGCCCATGTGGCCACAGCTTTGTGGTCACGGTGGATTTAAATGCTCAGATCACATAAAACACCATGAAACAGGCTGGAAGCACCTCGAGCAGACTCACCACGTTAACATCACTCCAGACAGGAATGTGGAAACGTAGTGATGGGACACCCACCAGCCTTTGATCCTGAGCAGAAAAAAAACGTGGCAGTTAGACAAGAAACACAGATTTCAGCACTGAAGTCGAGCTTTGTAGACAAACAATGACCCTGACTTGGGGAGGAGGGACAGGGAACAAAACAGACAGTCCAGCTCAAACAGAAGGGATGCTGTGGAACACTGTCCTGCCAGAGTGGCTTAGCTGGGGGCACGAATCCACTACACTGGAGGGAGGCTCCAGGACCAGGGCACATCTCCTGTGCTCCCATGGGCTCTCCAGCACATCCAGCAGCAGCAGTTCCTGCAGCAGAAGGTGCCACCCTGGTTAATGACACACAAGTGTCAGCCCACACACCCTTTTTTCCCCTGCCATGGAAGTAAGTGATGTTTCCAAGTCCTTCCTATGAGGTGGCTGGTTCTTTCAGACATGAGCACTAAAGAGAGCTCAGAAAATGACAATAAAGTGAGAAAGAAGTAGCAGTGAGGCAGAATCAAGAAGATCTATTCCAGGGATGGCACTGCTTTGGAAACACAGCCACAGTGGGTTGATTCTGAGCAATTGCAACCAAAGGTGGGTGATCTCTAACACAAGGCATCACAATTACACCCCAGAACAGACCTATGGCTACCAAAAATATCAAACACTTTGGACCAAGAGCCTGTGGACTTTTAAGAACTGCAACTTCTCTCTCCCAAAACCTCAGGTGGCCACATCTGCCCTCGGAAGCGACATGGGAGAGGGATGGAGACAAGACTCTGCAGAGAGGCATCAGCATCAGTGCCAAGCTGAATCCCCTTGGTTGCTTGTTTTCCTTGTAGAGACACTCCATGCTTGCCATGGTTTTTGCAGGTGGCACAGTACCTTGAGCCATTGCTAATGAGAATGCTTTCCCGTATGGTCAGCGTGCAGTAATACCACACTAACAGGAAGTTAAACACTTCATCTGTCACCCTGTTAAACAGAACAAAACACAGAGTAAATAGTAAATCCCGTTAACCATAAAAGACACATTTTAAAAAGCCCTGTTGTTTCTTCCTCCCCTTGGGTGAATGAAAATGCGGCCTAGTGAGGCCACGGACACAAACTCCTGTCCTGAACATCCCTGGCCCAGGGCCTTTACCCTGGGAAGGGCCCTGTGATGCAACACTGCAGATCCTGAGCTGCTAAGCAGGTATGCAGGGATGACATTAAGTCCTTCTGAAGGAGAGAAAGCACCATGGAAGCAGCGGATGATCCAATTTAGAGAGGCAATTCCAGCCTAATTCAATGAGAAGATTCCATGAGATCTATATAAATCCAATCAACCAAGAGAAGGGAAGAGCATTGTGCTCTGAGGGGGTGGGGGAGAAAAAAACTTTATTTTGCCATTTACAAACTCCTGAAGCCAAGGGGACTCTGTGCAGCCTCTGTAAGGCAGCATCATTCCTGATATGATCCTGGATTCACCCAGACCCACAGAGACCTCAGGAGAAGCACCTGGATCCAACATCTTCCTGGGTTTTAAGCAAAACTGAATAGTGGGAGCTTGTAGCTTAGCGGAAGCTCCAAGTTCTCAGACACTTGGGAGGTAACATTTCAGGTCTGATAATTTCATCCTTGAATCCTGATTATTTCAAGTCCTCTCTCATTGCCTTTGCAAACCCTGCAGAATGCAAAGCTGCAGAATGGTGCCAGTTACTGCCTGGGACAACCCAAGAGCAAAACCAACTGCTTGTTCCCAAGCACAGAATCACACCAGGAAAAAAAAATCAGCAAACACGATGTTGGACTTCTCTCAGTTACAAGAGACTCCAAAAAAAGTTTAAAAAGGAAAAACAAGCAGCTAAAATACAGGTCCTGCCCGAGTTGAAGAAGAGATGCAGAAGGTGTCCAAAGCCTGAGCACCACCAGAGCCCATCTCACCATCCTTAACAGGACAAAAGTTAGTTCCAGCCCAGCACATTTTTATTCAAAATACTTGATTTAAAGCAAAAATGCAGCTTACCTGTAGTGGAGAAAAAACCTGCAGGCAACAGCCCCGAGTAACAAGATTATTGTCAGATAAAGTTTGAACTTCTCATACTCGTCCTTGTAGGCAAACCTGGAAGGGAACAGATGCTGTTTATGGACAAAAATGGGTGTTTGATCACAATGGGACTTCACTTTTTTCAAACCAGATACAAATCCATGTGCCAAGCCCAGAGATGGAGATTTTGCTGAAACACTTAGAAAAGCAGTGGATAGAGGTGGAAGGCAGAGCTCTGCCTGCAGGGAAGGTCTGTCTTATCTGTAAGACAATGGCTTAACTCCATCAGTTGGTTTCTGGGTTGGCAAGATAAGATTTAAAAAAAAAACCCAAGCATATCTCCATTTTCTGCAGTGCTGTATGCCTATAAGTCACAATACTATTTTTCTTTGCAAAAAAACCCCACCTTTACAATTAAGGCCACAGGCTGGGCTGGGCTTAAAAGCAAGTAATGAACAAATTCAATTGTAGCTACACAAAGCCTTAGCTTGTCCCCATGCCATGGTCCAACTTGCCCACCCTCAACATTTCACTTGTCAGATCTAAGACAACCACATTCTCCTCTCTGGACTTCAGCCCATACCCACAGCTGGTTCCAGAGAAACCCAAATTACACATTTGGGAACACTCACTCACTTCGCTTGGTTACTCAGGAGAGTCACATTCACGTTTCCCAGCACCAGATTTAAGTACAAGCTGGAAGACAAAAACCAGGAGCAGACCCAAGTAAGTTGTTTTATTTGAACACCACAGGATGACCCAGATCGAGTTGATGAGACGGTGTCCCTGCCAAAACCACATTTTTAATTAAGGCAAACTGGAGGGATAGACCACAGAAGAGGATTTCAATGTGGAAAGATCAGTCAGCACCTCCAAGTTAGTGAAAAGGTTTATATTCCTGGTCCCTTTTCTGCAGGACCGTCTAAGGGTGAGATATGCAATGTGCACTGTCCAAACCCAAAAATAACAAGGAGAAATTGGAAGAAAAGTTTCAGATAGAAAGTTTTGAGGAGCTGCAGCATTGCACAGCCCTTGACAACTGAAAAAAATCTGACCTGACAATCCCACTTCAAGAGAAGTATAAAGTTGGTTGAAAACATTATTTAAAGAAAAAAAAAAAAATTCTTGTGCTGATTCAGGCCTAAAAATAATTAGCCCAAGAAAATTTCACATTGTCAGTGTGGAACAATGAACTGCACAATCCCTTGCCAATAAAGGTTACTTCCATTTTAAAAGAAAACCTGCACTGCCCACACACTGTGCATTTACATACACTCACAGCTCATGAATTCTGTGTGCCACTGACACAGCAGCTCAGCAGGAGATTTATGACTAATCCAATTTCATATGTCTTTCTTCAACATGCACCTTATCCTTCAGGAACAAATTGCTGTGAACACTTAAAAAATCAGCCTTCCTGGAGCGTGTGCCTCCCCAGGGAGCACGTACCCATTCTTCTTTGGCAGGTAGGCTTCCATGTCAAAGAAGGCATTCTGCCTCTCCTTGATCTGGCTGCTGATCTCCTGAATGACAGCAAACTCCTCAGGACTCGCTCTGGGCTTGCACCTGCAGGAATAAAGAAACGAGATATTCCTGTTCATGTTTTCAACTCCTTTTTATTTATAGGAAAATAACGTTGTCATAAAATCTAAGCTGTTAAAAAGGTGACTGTGGGAGGTGATGCCATGGTGCACTCTTGCTCCTGTATTTCTGTAGCAGTTTTTGGCTTACCACAACTTTATTTCCCAGCCAGGTTTGTGCTGTTGTAGGTTACTTCAACCATGTGGTTTATAAATCAGCTTCTCTTTTCATCACCTCAGTGACAGGATTGTGTGCTCTTCCCTAACAGAATAGTGGGAATAGTGTGCTTTTTTCCAGGAACTTGTTCCACCTTGGGAGCTTTGTGTGTGGTTTCAGGCAATGCCCTTGCAGAGGCTGTAGCTCTTCAGGTATGAAATGTTTCAGGATGTAACAGGACACAGAGCTGATGATTTACTGGCAAACTGTGGTTTTAGCAATTAATGTGAAACAGTGTGCACTGTGCAGCAGTGCAAGCAGCCTGGGGTGTCAGAGGTGCTATACTCAGGCCTGCACACAAGGAAGTCAGCCCGTGGCTCCCGAGGATCTGCCAAGCAGCCAGAGACAGTTCCCTCCTGTAAATCCACCCAGGAGTAAGTTACACCTCCAGCTTCAAGGATGATGTTACTCTTCAGTGCAGCTTATCAAGCAAAGCTTTGCTCACCTGGCAAAACACACAGACCTAAAGCTGCAGGGTCCTGCAGGATGCAGGGTGGTGCAGAATGAGGCAGGACTGCAAGGATCAACCACACACAGGCTCCCTCAAAATTCTTTGTTTGCAGGTCTCCATCTCTCATGTCATTAACAACATTTTACCTGGAGCAACTTTAGCACTGCGACACAGAATGTACGTTAAAATGCTAAAAATCCAACCATTTCAGCCCTTTGGGAAGGAGAAACACCCATCCCTGCCTCCTCCACCCTCCAGGTCTCCCATTACCGTTGCAGGCTGTGCTTCAGGTCCTTTAGTGTCTTTTTCTGCCTATGTATGGAGCTGCTGCAGGCTGTCTGCAAGCTGGTGACTTCTTCCAGTTTCTGCCTGTAAACTTTGTGTGTTTCCTGCAGGAGAAAAGGAGATGGTTGGTAGGAAGAGCCCTTCTAGATTACCCGTGGCATTTGGTCCTTGCCTCTGAGGGATGCAAGCAAGCCCCTGTTTTCTGGGTGTCAAAAAGCAGCCAGCAAAGAAGCAAGGAGGGGGCAATGCCAGACCTGTATGGATCCAACAGGACTTAAATGGACACTGATGAAATTCCTGCAAGAGGAAAAGCATCCTATCTACACTCACCTCATTTCCTCTTTTTAATGAGCTTTCCCACTCAGGAGCTCCTAACTCCCACCCCACCCTGCAATGAAGCCCCTAATCCTGGAATCCCCTAATCCTCCATTTGATCCTGATCCATCCCCATCAAATGGGTGGCTAAATCACTGAGCAGGCACTCCAATTTCATAGCCAGATTAAATCTGGGAGGGAAAAGATGATGAGGACTTAAAGGGGAGGGGAAAAAAAACCACGAATCCAGGCCACTGGGTTTAGGCACCTCCTGGCCACCACTGCCATCCTAACCCCATGGATGTTCAAGCAACCTACTGCCCTATATTCCAATTTAAGAGCTGGACCCATTCTCTCCCTGCAGCATCAGATGCTCCTTGAGAGAAACTTCTTTATCACGGTTCATTGATCCTCTAAAACTCCCAATTAGTGTTCAGCCATAAGGAGAATGCACTCACCAACTACCCATCAAAGAGGTGCCTCTGCTCTGACACCCCTCCCTCCACTCAGGAATACATGTCCTCTGCTTCTTCACCCTTTGCAATTATTTCCCCACTTTCCCAGTGCAGGGAAGTCTCAGGAAGGGTTCACCAGGCACCAAGCAATGATCTCTGGGCCAATTTTAAGATCTGTATCATCTTGGAAAACAGCGTTTGCAAAGCTAGTGCCAAGAGACAGCATGGGTTGCGTGGCTGTTTGCATGGCTGTTTCATCATTCCCACCACTTTTCCCAGAGCATAAACGTAGTGGTAAAGCCACACAAACCAAATCTTTGCTCTCCTCCTTGTTAGGAACCAGCTGGTAGCTGTTCTTTATTTACAAGAACAATCCGAAACAAGCTCCAGTTTCTGATTTAAAGACCTTAAAAACCAAACTAACCATGTCCAGGCACTGCAGCTCTCATAGTTTCAGGATGACTTTGGCTTTGCTTGGCATTGGCAGGACTTCAGGGCTCCCTGGACTGCACAGTAACTCATCTTGCTTCTCTAGATGTCATGCAACAACATCTTATAAAAGGCTGATTCAAAGGGCGTAAAAAGCTCTTTGCCAAAGAAGTGTTCAAGTATTTATTGAAAACACAAGTAGGCGAGTTGAGAACTGGTAAATCCTACCCCCAGTCAAAAACATGAGGATAATGGTTTGAAAATGACATTGTTATTTAGAAGAACATAACATTTGCTGCAAGTGAGGTTATTTATTTGTTGAGAGAGATGACAGCTTAGGAGACCCACCAACAGCAGGGTCTTAATCCAATTCTGGTGACATGTTCATACTCAGGGTTTAAATTAATAAACTGCTGCAGAGCAACTTGCATTTTCCTATGCCCTGCCCCGAAACTGCAATGCCCCACAACCCTGAGCTCTGTCTCAGGCTGCTGCTCTGGCAACCTAAACAACAAAAAGTCTGCAGATGTGGCTGGTTAGAACAGCTTTGCAAACCTGGATGTCCCCAGCCCCATCTCACGGCAGGTCCCCATTGCCCCAAGGGGATGCTCAGTGCTGCTGCCACAACAGCATCAGCCCCTTTGAAACCTCCCAAGCCTGAGGTCCCAAAATACAAGTGCAGCCCCCCCAGTGCCCTGTGCCAGCCAGAACGTAAGGGCAGGAGCCACCACCAGAGTCCACATCCTCCTCAGCAGGAGGAAGACACAGACTTACAGCACAATTATTAAATACGAGATGAGGCAGGAGTGCAACGAAACAGAGATCATTCTGCCCCATGGGGCCAGTAGTGCTCTCAACACACCAAAAAATCTGACCACCATCACTTGTTTTCCCTGCTGGCATTGCAAGGGAGACCCTCTTAGTGGGGGTGACAAAAGTACTTTGGGAAATACCAACAGGGAGCTCCTTTGAGTCATGAGCAGCAGCTTTTGCACAGCCCTGGACCACCATTTCCAGCTGGAGATGAGTGTCAGGGCAGCCAAAAAGGGTGCTGACAAGAGATGATGCAGGCATGGAGTGGGGTCAGGCTGCTGCTGGGAAAAACAGGCTCCTCAAGAGGAAGGGATCCTGCAAGTGCATCCAGAAAGACACATGCAAGGGCAGGCATGAGGAGACTCCTGAATCGAAGTACTTTATTACTTCAGAGTTGGTGTTTTACTTGAATCCAGTTTGGGAGCACAGGACCTTCCTCTACAGCACATTTTAGCACTGCCAGCATCTCATGGGGCTGGAGCAGAGCCATGTCCTCACGACAGCATTGTCTTCTCTTCTGCAACACCTCATTCAGGTACAAACTCCGCTTGTGAGTCCAGAAGCTCTTGGGTCATGGATGTTACCTCTACAGCACTAATCACTGATCAATGACACCTCATGCCACCAGCAGCTGCCACTCTACTATGAAGTGTTTCTACTTTCCTTTTACAGGTGGAAAAACCAAGGCAGGGGTAAGTCACTGACATTTTGCTGTGGTTTAGGTCAGACCCAGATGCTCGGTGAGAGCACACACAGCAAAAAAATGACCATCAAAACCCCACCAGCTGCTCTCCCCCAGCACCCAACCCTGCCTTCTGCTAACAGACATACAACCTGAACTGACGTTTAATTAAGACAACGAGCAAAATCTGGAAATCACACTTTTTTTTGCAGGTACGTTCTGTTTAACAACCTAAAAGAGGCTAAAACAGCCTCCAGAGCGAGAACAGCTGGTCACGCTTTAAAACTGGCTTTAAGATTTAAAGCACGTGTATAGGTGCAGCACTGACAACACACAGGGAAAGGAACGGTTCTGGAGGTAAAGTGATTTTGCAGAACAGCTCTTGGCCCCTGCTGCTTTCTGGCCCTCAGCGCACTTTTGCGAGATGGAAAAACAGCACTTGAACCCCTCGTATCCCACCATGGAAAATCAAACTCCGCCAGGAGATGCTGGCAGGGCAGGTTCTGCCTCCACTGCTCTTTGTGCAAAACCACGCCAGATCCCGCTTTTCCGTCCTCGCTCTGGCAGCAGGAACCGCGTCCCCGCGTCCCCTCGGTGCCTCCTCAGAGGTGACATCCCGGAGCAGGGCACGGCCACAGCTCGGTCTGGGATGTCCCATGTACTCGTGGCACCTGCCCGTGGTGCTGGGGTGCGGGGTGTTCCTGGGGTGCCCCGCAAGGATGCGCATCCACGCACCGCGGGGCATCATGCGGGCACTCCGGGGCGAAGGCATCGAGCACCCCGGGTGGGGCGGGGGTCAGTGAGCCTGCGGGGCTGCCCCGGAGCCGTTGCGTGCCGGGGATGCGGATGGCGGTGCGGACCCCCGGCACCGCTCGTGCCGGGCCCCCCTCCCA
>WEIV01000101.1:26398-43423 GCA_013390005.1 Calyptomena viridis
GAGGGGAGGGAACCGTCAGGTGAGGGATCGTCCCCTCAGACCAGGGGCTCCTCAGGTGAGGAACCCCTGCAGGCGAGGGATCCCCTCAGGTGTGGGCTCTCCTCGGGTGCAGGCACCCCTCAAGTGAGGGATCCCTCAGGGGAGGGACCTCCTCAGACCAGGGGTCCTCTCGAGGGTGGACACCCCTCAGGTGAGGGCTCTCCTCGGGTGCGGTTCCCCTCAGGTGAGGCGCCCCTTCACATGGGAGCTCCCCTCAGGCCAGGGCTCTCCTCAGGTGCCAGGACCCCTCAGGTGAAGGTCCTTCTCAGGTTAAGGGCCCCCTCAGTCCAGGGCTCCCCTCAGATGATGGATCCCCTCAGCTGTCACTTCCCACCCCAGTCACCTCCTGGGGACCCTGTGCCTCTCCTGGGTCCCCTCATGTTGTGGCAGCACCTGAAGTGCTCCATGAAGCATCTTCCTTCCCCTTGAGAGTGGGTGGTTACACATGGGGCTGAGAGTGGAGACAAAATCCTTCACGCACAGGGATGGCCCCTCCTGAGGGACCTCGTGGCTGAGGTGACCACACACCTGGGCTGAGGTGACCGCACACCTGGGCTGAGGTGACCGCACACCTGGGCTGAGGTGACCGCACACCTGGGCTGAGGTGACCGCACACCTGGGCTGAGGTGATCACACACCTGAGCTGAGGCAGCCCAACTCTGCAGCTGCCTGTGCCTGGCCACAGGTCCTTAATATCAGAGAAAAGGACAAGAACATTCCTGATGTCTTTATTGTTACAATAAGAACGCACTCAGGGGCTGGACTGGCCAAATGGGAGGCTGATGCTCAGGATATGTGGAGGCTGTAAATGTTGGCACCACTCTTGTTGTAACGTGTGGGTTTGTTGTGAAAGGGTGGAAATAGGCAAAGAAGAAGAGGAAGAAAAAGAGAAGGAAACAATTTAAAAAAAAATAAAAGGTTCAAGGAGGAGGAGACAGGTGAAGGCAAAGTAAAAACATAAGTGCAATGCTGCCTTTTTGTGAGGAGTGTATGTAGGATCCCTTGTGTATGTCATAAACAACCAAAAATATTTGCTGTAGAAATGCTCTTCAGTGTTCTTGCTGCCCCTGGTCCTCTTCTAGGTCTATATTCACACAGTTTGCTTGTTTTATCTCCTTTTGCATGTTCTTTTTATACATGTGTGGGTGGACACCTGAAATGCAGTCGATGGCCTGCTGGCTGCCTCTGAGCTCAGTTTCCAGAGAAACCTGCTCGAAGTTTGTAGTGGTTGAGGATTTCTGCTGGTTTAAGGACCACCAACCCCAGGGATTGTCCCTGCTGCTCCTCCAGTGAGGTTGTGATGGTCCAGAAATCAAAGAGGTGTGTCATGGCAGGCCTTGATAATCCTGAAGTAGAACAATAAACTAATAAACGCAGTAGAAATGTCGCAGGAGTTTGCTACACCTACATTAAATTTTTCCCAAATTCTAGCATTTGTCCACAACCCTGTGCAAGAGGACTTTATGTTGCAGGAAGCCTGCATTTTGGATTACACAATTTGGAAGAAAAAGGATCATATCTCAGATCACATCTTTAGTTCTGCACTGGATACGTGATGAAACTTTCCAGTTCACCACAAGGTTAGGGTGCTCCCCCCCAGCAAAATTATTTTTCCTTCCCTCATGAAAATACTCCCTCTTTCTTTGCAATTGCTCTATCAGCTCAGTTTATCACAGAGTCACCCCTAAGCTTCTTACCCCTTGCTGTTGAGGGGCTGGAGTGCTGAGGGATCCCCCCCTGAGGGATTCCTCTGGGAACCTCAACTGGACCTTATTTTCTCAAAGTCAAAACATTTAAGTAGAAACACTTCAACATTTGTAGGACTGCTTGTGTCAGTCCTAACATTCATGAGAAAGTACTTCTAGAGTACATCATCAATTGTAAATGACCCTTAAAACTCTTCCTTTCACTGCTTGAGGCATAAGCCACAAATAAGCAGAAGCTCTTCATATCAGCCATGAATATTTGCCCTGGGCTGTAATTCTGCAGCCTGCTGACATTTCTTTTGGGCTGTGGTCAGTGTTTCTGTGGGTGCTGTGCATACAAAGGCAGGAAATGTGTACATTTCCCACTCAGACAGTGCTGTGCTGGCCCTGGACCAATCCAGGAACACCAAGGGATCACCATACCCTTATTCCAAACTTTCCTACCTCTCCTCTACACCTCTTGATAAGGAGCAATTCTTACACATATCATGGTAAGATAACAATGATCTTTTTTTAACTAGGTCTACATAATTTATTTATTATAGTGTTATATAATTTTATTTGGTAAGAATGGAAACTACAGATTGTAACTAAATTGCAGACCTAAATCAGAATTTCCCAATCCCAACACAAGAGGAAGGAATGCTGGAAGGGCAGCACGGTTGTGTGTGATCAAGCTGTGCTGGTCAATGTCCTTCTCTGCTCCCAGGAGCAACTTATGTAGAAAAGACATTTAAAAAATCTAGTCTTTGTGCATTATGTTTCCTGTCTGAATTAATTGTTTATCTGGGAGGAAAAAATAGTTCAAAGTCACCCGTTGTGGAATGACACATAGAGTTTGAAGTTTCATTTTTTTCCTGTGACTAGAATGTGCCCCTAAGTATCTGCACCCATTTCGCTCAGTAGGCAATCAAAGACCTTATCGGACTGTTACAGGAATGCAGCTGGATTAAGGATTTAGAGAAGGAATTTTAAGGGCCTAGAAGAGCCTGGCAGCTTCCCACCCCTCAGCCCTGGAGCCAGTGCTTGGAGTTCCCACACCTCACCTGTCTTTCACTTGTGGCAACACAGGAGGGATGGTGCCTTTATGCTGAATTCGAATATTTTATAATTTTTTTAGGGACCTTGCAGCTTTTTCATGGCTGTTTTCTGCTGCCAGAGAATCATCTAAGGCCATTGCACAACAAATCAAGAAACACAAAATCTTTGGTTTGTCCTTACCTTAATTAATCCCCAATTCATCAGCTGTTCATTGCCAGAGGACACATCAAAGAAACTGAGTTAATAAATCAAGTTAAGGATCACAGTGAAACTGTGACTGTTTGTTCTTTTGGTGTTAGATTTTGTTCAAGCACACGTAGTTGTATATGTACAGTCACATGTGAGGTCCTTTCCTTCACCCTCCAGACTATTCCTGAACACAAATTCCATTCATTCTTTTCTCTCACAATAATTGAGGCTGTTTCCTTTGATGCTTTTCCCCTGTCCTAGAAATACAGATTCTTTCCAACACATCAAATGGGAAAGGGCAAAATATAAATGTAGATTCTCTATTCTACCATCAGGTGACAATAAGCCCTGATAAATAAAATACTTGGCTCATGTTTCAGCTGGAAATTGATACTGCTGATTCATCTCGTATTCATCTGGTGTTATTTCTCAGTTAAGGAACAAACTAAGGGCTTCAAGTGAAGCAGTAGCTCAAGCATGGCCAAATTTATCTGCCTCCAACAGTATTGAGAGTCCAGCAAAGTGCTCCACAGTTGCACAGTAAATAATTCTCAGCTTTGGGTGACTTCACTAATTAACATCATAACTCTACCTTTGAACCTCTATCTTGTTGCAGGTGGTTAAGTAGAGACCATTAGCTGTAAATCTGCAGCAACAGAAACTTGTGGGGAGAGGGTATCTGGTGTCAGCTTCAAGGACTTCAACCTTTCCCTTTGCATGACTATCTGAGTGCCTGAACATTCCAGATAACCCAGGGCTCTTTAGGTTGTTTTGATGTAAAACCAACACGGTTTTTATCTTGAGAGAGCTGCTCCCAGCAAAAGAGAGCATTTCAATCCCTCCTAAATCCTGCTAATAATAATTCTGAAAAGCAGAGTGGCAGGGAAGCTCCTTCAGCACTGCACCCACTCTGTGCTCATCCAGCTACACCCGACACAAACTTGGTTGGAGTCCAAGACCCTCCCACCTCTTCCTCTGGCTTTTCTATTGACTATAGCTGCAATAAAACACATATCTGAGCATCCTGCTTCCACAGTATGTTGTTGTCACATTTTTCACCTTCAAAGAATTCCAGCATATGTTTCTCTACATGCTTTTTCTCTATTTATCCTACAAAGTTCCCAGAATAAATTTAAATTATTGATTCTGACAGTTTTAAGTTGGTTTGGGCATTTCACTTGGGTGATTCCCCAAGCTTTGTGAGAGCAAACTCAGCTCAGAGCAGCTGTCTCCCTTCAGTGGGAAAATGATTGGTTTCAGATGTAGAATACTGAGAGCGTTTGGCTTTATTTATTTTTTTAAAAACTCTTACTCTTTAAAGTGAAAAAAATGAAGGTGTCTCATATATCACGGGACCCGTGTGTTTCCAGGCATGTTTCCACACACATCCTCCCAGTTCTTGGTTTGCTCTTCAGTTTGCTCAACCTGGAAGTAAGTGGAGAGCTGAAAGTCCATTGCAATGAACTGTGTTGGCACAATAATGGGCTGAGTTAGAGCATAATTTACGTGGACAGATTTAACAGCTTCCTTTCAGTCTTAATAAATGTAAGGTTTAATCAACTGCCAGACAACTGAAGGAACAGTGGTGCCAACAGCAACAGAGCTGAAGGTGAAGAACTCCCTGGTGGAGGAGGCTTTGGCGGTGCTCTGTGGTGCCAGTGACCAATGTCTGTGAGAGTGAAACAAGAAAAAAAAATAAACCAGCCAAGAAGGATATTTGGGGCTGAATTTTGGCTGGGAAGTCCAGAACAAGGGGAATTACATCAAGGAAAACCCAGATTCTCCCCCAGCACATTGTAACTTGAATTTTGACCCTGCTTTTCATACTGGCCCCAATGTTGTACCTTGAAATGACTGCTCTTGTGGGAGGAAGAGAGTTTGGTTAGGGCATTTCTGGGGCAGTTTGGTTTTATATCTCACTCTCTGAGTGAATTATATATTCTAGATATCTGACACCCTTTATGAAAATTATGCCCACTTCCTACTTACTTACAGGGTTCCTTCTCTCGTAATAGAATGACATTTTCTAAGTAAAATTTCAGTTCAAAAGAACTTTTTTGATAAAGCTTCAAATATCACCTCCTTCTCTTCAAACTGGTCTAATTTTGTCTTTTTTTTTTTTTTTGTGATCATAATACCTTTCAATTTCCCCGCTATGTATCCTTGCGATATGAAAAGGTCCAGAATGATATTAAGGAGTGACAAAATAATGAAGCGTAATTCGGGTATTTCCACCTGGACTGAGAAAACTGTAGATGGGCATCACACACAGGCTCTTCCCAGACAAACGTCTCTGTGAAGCCTCCTTGGATGGGGCAGGAGGGTCTGCAAGGGCAGCCAGTGCTGATAACCCACTCTGGGACCACGGAACTGAAACAACAAACACACAGAGAACTGGAGAAGAAGGATTTAAAATAAGCAACCCAAAAATGGAGGCATCACCAAGAGTTTCCCTCCACTACAGCCAGATACAAGTTTTTGCAGATGCAATTTTTGATCCCAACTTTTGAGTTTTAATTTGTTGCTAAAATGTTTTAATTCATTTAAAGTCTTTATTGGTTTCAAAGGCCTAGTTTGGATTTATAGTTTAAAAACCTCGGACAGTCTGTGCTGTTTGAAAATAAACAATGGATATGGTCTGAATTAGCTAATTATTTCAATTGCCAATTTTTCAGTTAAGTGACATGCAGTATGAGGACTAAAATATTAAAAATAATCAATACTCTTCCAGAAAGTGCTGTTTCTGGTTATAATTTAAGGCTGTAGCTTTTGGGCTGCAATAAGCATTTTTTCTTCTCCCTCATGGGTTTCTCTCATTTCCTTCCCACACCCCTGTCCCTCATTCCAGCCCTTGCAACTGCCTGCAGTAAAACATAGGAATTATTGTCTTCAGTAATTCTCAGGCTCTGCCCCAAACCAGAATATTTTAACATGAGTGAGTGTGAATAAATCCTTCCTGAACATCTTCACCCTATTTTTAAAAACAGGAAATATTTTCTCTTGTAGAAGTGTTTTCTAACTTGGTCAACTTCCACAGTTTTCCTTCTGGTTCTCCTGTTTAAAGAAGTTTGTAAGTTCCACCTCTCCTACGTCCCTGGAAGTGCTTACCAGCAGCTGCCATTTTCCCAGTTCCTCTAAACCAGCACCAGAAATTCCATGTTTGTATTTTCCTTTGGTACAGCTCTCCCTCCATCATTTCCACAGCAGCTCACATGTTTAGCTGAGCACCTCTTTCCTCCTTCCACTCCGTTTTCCGTCTCCACCTGATTTCCCAGGCAGTGACATTGTCTCTCCCACTCCATGGCCCCCACATGTGTCACGGGAAATGGAATATTTGCTGTCAACCACACTCACACCTGGGACAAGTCCATCCTCTGTCTCATCTGAGCACAGACACAACATTTAAGCCACGTTCAATTCCACAGACATGGAAGATGGCAAACAAAACACCCACCAGGGAAGACTGAGCTGCGTCTCACCCCTGCAGAGGCAGATGCTTTGTTTCAAACAAAGATCTCCTTCTGCCTCAAAATTTTTACCATCCAGCCTGAAGAATTGTGCACGAAAAATGTGGCAAAAGGGTGAGAATCAAATGTATTTGGCTCCTGGGAGTCATAGGAGACCTTTCGTTTTATACTGGAAATGTGCACAGTTAATTACCCATTAGAGAAGATTATTACAGACACCCGCAAGGCCATAATGGCAATTTCTGCTCACTGTGGCTGCAGAAAAAACGTAATGGATGAGGGAATTAGTGTCAGGTTTATTCAGATTTCTCCTTTAAGGCCTCCGATGTGCATTTTCACGGGGTTTCTCCTTTCTCCTCTGACATTTGCAAGGCTGAATTGTTACCCATCGGTGCCGTAATCAGTGCTTTCATCTCCAGCCTTCTGCTGCCGGGCGTACGAAAAACCAACCAGGGGTGAAACACTCGTTGCTTATCAGCGCTTTACATTCCGCTGGAAAATCGTGAACTCCAGACACGTACATCCCAGCGCGGCTCCATCCCTCCCGCCAGCCTCCCTCTCCTGCCGGATGCGCTCCGCTCGCTCCCGTGTGCTCCCGTGGCCCTTAGCGCTGGAGTTTGGCACGTTGCTATGACGACGCTGCAACAGGCGAGACCCAGCCGGGTTGACCAGCACAGGTTGGTGCCCGCGGTTTGGCCCTCGGGACGTGGGGGCCGGGACACGTTTTGCAAACCGAGCACACGGGCTTTCCCCGGGGTCCGGTCCCAGCGCTGCGCCGGGTCCGGCTGTCGCTGGGAAGCAGCAGCAACAGGCGCCCTGAGCGTTCTGCTCGCCCTGGGGGCGAGGAAGGGCTGCGGGTGGCGCTGGCAGGGGGATCCCGGTGCAGGGCAGGGTCGGGATGCTGGGGCTGCGAGGGCTGAGCTCAGCCGGGGCATCCTCGGTGCCGGGTGACAGGCAGGGTGTGGAAGGGGATACGGTGCGGTGACAGGCCGGACGCTGTCAGGGACAGTCGGCAGCCGCTTTTCTGCAGCCAGGTGTATTTCCCTCCTTGCTCTTCATTAAGGTGTAAGACATAAAAAAACCTCCAGTCTAGTTGTAGCTAAACTGCCTTGCTCTGAAGTTCTGCGAAGAGACGGAGGCAATGGGCTTTCTGTAGGGCTGTGCAAAATAAAGCTGCATTTTACCAGAGATCTGACCAAACTCACGGAGCAGTGTGTGGAGGAGTACATGGGGGTCTGTAAGAGCCTCTTCCCCAAGCGGAGCTGCGGCGGCGGAGCCGCACGGGAGCAGCAGCCTCTGGCCCTCGGCACCAGGAGCTGCGGCGGGAGCGGCTCTGCTCCGCCTGCCTCTCTCCGCCAGCCTCCCCACGCCCTTGTAGTAGGTGACTAAAAACCCAGGGCGGCGAATACCGACTGCGTTATCACTTACGCAAACTTGGCATCGCTGACGTAAATTTGGAAGGGGATTCACCAAATACAGGCGGCTCCCTGCCAGCCCGCATTACCCCGGGTGCTCTGCGCGGGCTGTGGCTCGGAGAGCCTGGCAAGCAGATGGGGCTGCCTCCGCAAACCCCTCCCTGGGGTTTGTAAATCCTCAGCTTTGAGTTGAAGAAGTCGGATGCGGTGGTGGGAGAGCGATGCTCCCCATCTGGCAGTGATAGTGAAGAGACTTCGCGTCACAGCCTGTGTCGGGGTAGGTGCAAGTAGGTGTATGTACTTGGCTCTTCTCCTCCCACAGCAAGAGGAGGACAGATTCAAACGGGCAACGTGTGGCTCTGTGTCCTGCAAACCCTCAGCCCTTGGCAAATACTGACAAGAGCCCCCTCCTCTCCAGGGGCTGCAGCACCCGGAGGCACGGAGGATCTCAGAAGTTATGGTGTATCCTGTGCTTGCATTGCTGAAAAACCATCCTCTGCAGCGGGCTGTGATTCCATCGGACAGAGCCTTCCCTCGGTGTCCTCCAGCCAAGACGATCTATAGCCCCTGTCCTCTCACCGCAGCCTGGCTGGAACCCTTACCCCTCGCAGCTCTGAGCTCACAATGTAGTGCCCGGGCAGGTTCCCCAGCCCGGCCTGCACTCCCCATAGCCCCGCGATAAGAAGCCACGTGGGACGGGCACTACACAACGCAGCTGCATTTTGGGGAGGAAGGCTCATCCTGGACGCATAAATACTTTGGTTACCAATTACATCCTCCCCAGATAGCTGTCGAATGACCATTTCCCACAGCTGGGTGGAGAACTGAGGGTGAATACTAACTATATTTTTTTATTTGTAATTTCTAACTTTTATTGCCTAGCGAGGACCTGCTCCCTTCCCCTCTCCTCTCAAGCTCCAAGCTTTCCCCCACACCGGGCTGCCCGGCACCCGCAGCACAGCAGGAACCAGAGCTCTGCTCTGCCGAGAAGGAAGGACAAAATCGCTCCATACGGCTCAGTCCAGCGGGTCAGGACAGAAGGGGGAGCCCAGGAGACAAACTCGGACAGCGTTCCATCCTGCCGAGCTCCAGCCGAGCTCTGGATGTTGATGGCAATTACAAAAACTTGCTTTTGTTTCTACAGCCACCTTTTGCCGTTTATTTATGATTTAAAGGAGACCATTCTCACCTCCTGGTCTGTGCCAGAATTCCAACTGTGCTGAACAGTGCCCAGAAACTGCCACCGTGCTGCATTCCACCACTGTCCTCTCTGCAGTGATGGGCCAAAAAATTCTGTTTGGCCCATCTCTTCACCCGTACTGACCCTTTCCCTCTGGATCTCCCACACCCGAATCACCTCATGTGCCCATCATCCCCTGCCTGCTGTTTGTGCTTTAACCCCATGTCACCTCAAAGTCACCTCCCTGGCAGCTTGATCAGGCTGGTGAGTGCTTGGCTTGCCCTGGGCGAGTCTGTAGCCTCCTGGGAGACAGAGACGTTGTGGTTTCAACCCCTCTTAACAGACACCTGCAGGACTGATATTTTTAGCAGTAGAGGACCTTGGGCTTTATTGCTAATGGGAGTATGAAGTGTCCCAGTTCTGGGTGGGTCTCAGGGACACTGGACAACTCCCTGACCCATTTCATTGGTTGTATGGAGAAGGAGAATGCCTTTCCCTGCATTCTCCAAGACCTCTGGCAGGTACAGAGAACAATGCCTATCACTACCCTGACCTGCTGAGATTTATTTAACTTTTCTAACAGGCCAGAGAACGCTGTGAGCCCCTTTTCACAAGGTGCTGGGTTGTACTTCAGTGTGTTTAGTACCAAGCATCAGTTATGGACTTGGATGCATCTTAAAAAGTAGCTCACAAATACTTTTCTGCCTGTAACTGCCTTAGTAATTTCTCTCTAGTCTATTGCTGATAATAATTTGTTTTCTTCTCCAGACACAAACAATATGCCCATTATAAAGTACCCCAGGGTTAGAGACCCTCTCTTTTATGAATGGGACAGGAGAGCTCAGAAATGTGGATTAAGACACACGGTTTATGCTGTTAATGGGGATCAGTATACAGGAGAATGGCTGGACAACATGAAACATGGTAAGATAGATAATTTCAAGACAAAGTACCAATTTAGATGCCCTTACAAAGGTCCTTAGGGACAGGGAGCAGTCAGTCGTTCTATACACTCCTGGAAGAGCATTCATTCATGTATGACTACATACATACATACACGCATATACATCTTTGATATATGCAATGCAAAATTGCACTCAGAGACATTTCTAATAGGGAACTTGAATAGTTGTTGCATGCACTCAGGGGCAATTACCCAGAATATCTCTATTACAGATGTTTTAAAATCCTCTCCAAACACAGCAAACTGCAGTCAGCTCCATGCATGGATATGCCCTGGCTGCATAGTCCCTGGAGCTCTCTCAGCTCCTGACTTGGCTTCAGGAATCTTAATTTATCCTCAAGCTGTGGCGGGTGCTGCAGGAGACAGAGCAGGGGAAGGAGACCCTGACTGAGCCCTGAGCAGCCAGAGCAGGACAGAATTGTTTACAAGCAGTAAAACAAGGTTTGGAAAGATTTAAGTGCATTCAGTAAAGGCCACACAGGAAGCCCCTGATCAAGATTAACGATGGTTCTGACTTGGGAAGCTAAACTGAATCCCAGACGTAAGGCTGCCTTGGTGCAGGAAGAGCCACCCTCCCTGGGATGGAGCAGGAAGGCAGCCCTGGACACCCTTCTCCTAAACAACCACGTAATTCCTCTTGTTTGTCACACAGGTAAAGGCACCCAGATATGGAAAAAAAGTGGAGCTATTTACAGTGGTGACTGGAAGTTTGGGAAGCGGGATGGTTATGGCTCATACAGCATTCCTGACCCTGTAACCAAGGAATACAAGAAGGTGTACACAGGCTGGTGGGAAAACGACCAAAAAGCTGTAAGTGAGATTTCCTGAATGTGACAGCAGTGAGGCAGCATGACCCAAAACATGGGGAAGGGTTGAGTGCACACATAGAAAAGATCACTTTATTTACTAATTTTACCAATACTGAGGTTGGATTGAAAGGTCAAGAGTAAAAATCCATGATTTTTATGGGAGATCCTTCTCCTTGATGAAAAAGGACTCATCCCACCTTATCCACTGATTACCAGGCCCAACCTCCCACCAGCTGCCACAGAGCAGTGGTTACTGCTCAAAGTCACCTGCAGCTTGGCCAAGCAGGATGAGAGGCTTCATCTCCCATCTCTGAATCCTCCCCACCCATCTCTTTCTTATCTTTGAAGCAGTCAGAGGAACCTGCATTATAAGCTCTGCAGGAAAATGTACCTTGTTCTGGGAGTTTTGCAGCATATTAGACAAATAACACACGTTGTTTTAGAAATCAGGCTTGTCACATAAATCACTGTTTTTTCTAAAAGGAACACAATGAGAAAGTCACCCGGTAGAAGTGACTGCAATCCCTTGTTCAAAATCCTTGTAGGAACATTTTCGGATCTGCCAATGGAAATTTTGTGTTCGCTTTTGTGTCGGCTGTGAAATTAAACTAATTGCCACCCACTCTTGTAATTGGCCTGTGGCTCCAGTCTGTTGGAGGGAGCTTCCCCTCCTGTTCTTTGAGGTTATATTTTGGATAATTGAGCTTTGGTGAAAGATATATAATGACATCCAAATATCAGTAGGGTTGGTTTTCCTTGTACAAAAGTTTCTCCTTTATGTCCATGCAGTTTAATAATTAATACTCAGAAAAAACAGTTATTTCTAGAACTGATTTTATTATTTGTTCAGCGATAAATTAACACTTTATTCCTATAGGAAAATGCATTAATGATATGGAAATATTTTTATTGGTATTACTCCCTGGTATAGGGGGTACTTCTGGACTTCTCTTAATGGCAAACGTGAAAGACAAACAAGGAGTGGAGTTGCTCAGCCTGGCACACACTGGACTGTAGGAAGTGTCATCAGGGTTGAAAAAGCATGAAATCCCCATGTTGAGAGACACATCCTTTAATGCTGCTTGTCCCCAGGCAGGTTTAAATACTAGTAAAACCCGCTTTTAGCTAAACATGAGCAGCAGTCATGCCAGTAATAACACACTTGAGATATAACCCCAACGGTTTGTCACGAGGATAAAACCACTTGCCAAAAAAAATCCCATACTACCACCTCTCGTTCCCTTCAGCACAAGAGCCCCCTCTGAGCTGGGCTGTCAGCAGCCACGTGTAAGAGTAATAAAGGAATAGTGTGTCAAAGAGACGTCCCAAAATTGAACACTAACCCCTTGCAACAGAGCAGCTCGTAACCGGCCGTCTCTGTGCTGCTGTCCAGGGCCACGGGGTGCGGCTTTACCCCAGCGGGGAGCGCTACGAGGGCGAGTGGAGCGGTGGGGTGCGGAGCGGCTGGGGCCGGATGTATTACCTGGACGGATCCAGCTACGAGGGACAGTGGCGGGAGGACCAGCCCAACGGGCAGGGGATGCTGCAGCTCCGTACGTACCGACCATCCTCACCCCGGGCCTCTGCCTGCCCCTTTCAAGCTGTTTGGTGTCGTGCTGCTCCCAGGGTGTCTCTGGATGCCACGTCTCATCAGCAGCGGGGCTGTCCCTACCGTCCTGGTCTGGGGCTGGAGGCACCACAGGCTGCCCAAGAGCCGGCGTTGTGCTGCTCAAGCCCACACGCGTGAAAGCTTATTTTTGCTGTGATTTACATTTAAATAACTGGGATGGTTCGGGTTAGAGATAATATACTGTTGGGTCAGAGAAGAGCAAATCTCCCTTTTCAAGCCAGGCGCTATGCCAGACAGACTTTTTAGCTCTGCATACCAAAGAGGAGTCCAGTTTCCAGCACAGGAAAAAAAAACAACAGACAATTTTCTTTTTGAGTTCACTATATCCCCTCTCTTACTTCCGACAGTGGCTCACGTTGAGTGAACACAGGGGTTTCATTAGTACACAATCCCTTCCCAGAAATAACACCAAGTACATAATGGATCCAGAATGTTAAGGGCAATCACAGCATAAATACAGAAATATTTTTTCCCCCTTATTTTGCTTGGAGTTTAACACATTTTCCCCTGAAGCCAAGAACCCCAGTCCTTTGCAATACAAGGCACAGCATTCCAAGAACACTTGCAGAAATATTATCTCCATATTACTATTCATCTATTTTTCTGCTTGAAAGTGATCTCAAGGCTAGTAATTAGCTAAGCAAAGCAGCTGGGAGGGGCGAGCGTGACCTTCACTGCACATCACACGCATGACTCCGCTGACTGTAAAGTCACTTTGGACCGATGGCTCATCCACGTGAAATCAGCACCTGCTTCCAGGGAGAAATCTTCCACCGAACTGCTGCGCTCCCATCAAAGTCCTTGTTAGTTATAAACCAAGAGCGCCTGCGGGCTGAGCTCTGGCTGATGCACCATTCCAGAGCCCCGTTGCCTCCAGCATAGCCTGCAACCGATCGCGAGCTGGATTCCTTTTGGTTAAAATTAGCCAGGGCAATTATTTCATACCCACAAGCCCAGTGCATTCGGCTCAGCCGCTGGAAGTGTGCCCACGTGCCGGCAGCTCTGCGGTGGGAGAGAAAAGGAGTTCTTCAGCGGAGGTCACGATGAGCTGCAGCTCAAGATTAAATTGCCTGTAGTGGCAGCGTGCCCGGCGAGGGCGAGCTATGCTGGGAGCACCGCGCTGATCCGCCGGCTCGGCTGCATCCATTCCCAGACAGCTTTGTACCGGGATCACGGCTGTGAGCACACAGCCTCAGGTGCTCTGAGAGGAGAGCAAAAGGGAGCAGCCGGACACCACGGTGCAGCCAGGGTGTTCAATACCCCCTCCCATTATACCCAGGGCTATCTCTGATTTTTGGTGGTTTCTCAGTTGGCTGAGTGCAGGAGCTGAGCTGCTCCCACCAGTGGGCAAGGCAGGTCGGTGGTGCAGATAAGCACAAAACTAGATCAAAGTTGCAGATAAGCACCATCATGGGAAGCGTTTTTGGGTTTTCGTCCTTACTGCTTTCCGGCGGGCCCCAGCTACCTCTGCAGCACCATGAGGTCTGCCCTGGTATTTCAGCCACTTGCTGTCATGAAAAATGGCAGAGTTCAGCTGAGACCCAAAGGTATATCTGCTAATTTGTTCAGAAATCCCCATGGGTTTGGGTGTAGAAATACTATGTGTAGGAAAAGGGGAAAGCAGAGGACTCTCTCAGTGACAGCAGGGTGGCTTGCATGTATCTCAGCCCCAGCATCACAGTGGGTATGATGGCCCTTCTCAACCAGTGTGCATGGATGAGGCTGCTCCCTTCCCCTTGCAGCTCTGCTTTCCCTGTTGGTGATGGATGGATGGATTCCTGGAGAGCAGCATGGAGCCCAAAAAAACCCTTTCCCAGCTCACAGAAAAATGTTGGGAGCAGCAGTACAGCTGGAAAAAAAATCTGTAACTGACTGTCTGAACTGTTCACACACTCACACCATTCTCACCCTGTAGTTCACTGAGGAAAAACATAACTACAAGTATTCTTTGAAATCAAGATTATTTTGACTGGACAGCCATCAGTTCTCTGTTCTTTGCCCAGACAAGCAAACCTCTCTCCTCAAGCCAGAGATCCTGTGTGATTTGTTGCAGTGACAAATCTAAAACTTGTGTCCTGTAATTTTTCACATTGTGAGGAGTCAAGGATCAGTACCGTACCCTGAGGTCACTTGCTCAGTGTGTCAGCAAACAGTGTCACTGTAAGAACAAAGCAGGTGAACACAGTTCTTGTTCCAGGTGGGCAAGAACAGGCTCTTTCCACAGCTTTTTCTCCCCCTGTGGCACAGCAAACAGAGCATTGTGAAAGCAAAACACGCTGTGCTGGAGCCCCCTGGAAATTACCAAGAGGAGCAAACACATGATCTCCTCCTCTGTCAGTCTGCTCTTTGTAACTCTTTAATGAAATGGTGCAAATTTCATGGTCTGTTCATGTATTTAATTGCAGCAAATGGAAATCGGTACGAAGGAGGTTGGAAAGATGGAAAGAAGCATGGCCCAGGGAGATACTTCTACCTGGATAAGGGACAGCTGTTAGAAGGCACGTGGGCAGCTGATATAGCAAAGTGTGGAGTTCTGGTTGACTTTGGCAGAGACAAAGCTCCGGCTCCTACTCCGTATCCAATCCCAAAGGTAATTGCTTGGAAATTTCAGTGTTTGCACTCATCAGCACTCGAGTCAGCTCTCCAGGCAGCATTTCACTCCTCAAGACATTTCTCCCATGGGGTTGCCTGCTCATGGGGTGTGTGCTCAGAGTATTTCGGCCAGAAATGTCCTAAGTGGCCCCATAGGGACAAACGTCTTATCCAGCTCTACTGGACCCTCCGAATCACCCACATCTGAAAAAATAGAGTTCTCATGCACCAGAACTGCTCAGAGACCTGAGGCAGCACAAAGGAAACGGGGACAATAGAGGCAGAGACAATAGTGGGATTTGCGTCAAAACCAAATTATTTCCCCCAAGCCCAACTGCTGAAGCTGAGCAGACCCTATGGAAACCTGAGCAGCTGCAGGGCTCACAGCAGCTCTTTCCTCTGCCTAGGCACCCAGAGTCAGGGGCTCATCATATCCAGCAGCCCTGGGGGGCAGAGGGGTGTGTGCAGCTTCCCACCTGGTGTCTGAGAGTCAACATCCTCTCCTCCCCTTTTCCCTTGACTGACACAGGCTGCAAAGGAAAAGCCAGTCCCTGTCCCAGAGTTTTGGTGAGACACTGGGACACACTGGGCCAACAGCCTGGCAGCCACTGGGTCCTTGCACATCCCTTCGGTGCAGGAGCTGGAGGATGGGACAGCCTGTCCCTTGCTCCATGCCCTCATAGGAAGACAGGAAATGGGAGTCAGTAGTGAACAGATGTGGCTCCAAGTGACACAGCTTGCCAAGAGTCTCAGCTTGAGCCCCCGTGGTCTGTGCACAGCGGATGTGAGACACAAAGGTGTCACACTTCCAGGGGATTATTACTGCAGGATGGGGTGGGGAAGCTCCTTTGTGCTTAGAGCTGAGAATCACCCTGGATAACCACAGCACACGCCTTTGTTCCAGTAACACAGGGCATTGCACAGCCCCTCGGCAGGTAAAGCACCCACACTCCTCCACCCCAGGGACAAGGCTGTTGGGAATGACACCAGGCATGTGCAGCCTTCCATGGATCACAGCTGTCACATCTTGACTGCCCCTATTTTTTCATGCCTGGTTTCTATAGCAAAGGGCCCTTTGAGCACAGATTTGACAAGCCAGTTAATCCTGTAAATACCACACACACACACTCACAGCAGTACAGAATAAACCCCAAATACCCACCAGGGAAAAACTTCTGCAGAAAGAGTGAAAGGAGCCACACTTCTGTAGCTAAGAATATTTACCTTGTGTAGTTTGTCAAAGGTCATCCAAATAGCCTCAACAACCTGGGCCTGGGATGAACTCCTGGTACACCAAGGCAGGATGTTCAACTCTGACTGTTTATTTAACTCCCTGAAGACCAAGTGATGACCCAATTTTCTTGTGCTCAAGGAGCAAAAGAAAGCATCAACTTTCACTGCTGTTATTCTGCTCTTGATCCACAGAGACGTGTTGCTCTCAGAGTATAAAGTGATAGATATTCATAAACTTTTTCAGACATACATCCCCTTTAAATATTATAGGTTGGACCCAATAGGCTACAAATCACAGCCAGTTTTGTCCAAGAATGTGTTTAGTTAAAGAAGTCTCAGTCCACTCCACATGGAGCTAATTTAACCATGGAGTTCAACGCACTAATAAAATTAGGGAAGTGTAACAATGTTTCTAAAACAATAATTGAAATAATATGAACTGAAGTCCTGATACATGGGAGACTCTCCCTTAATGCTGGAGTAATTAAGATCTATAAAACCTTAAGCTTCTTCAATTACGCTGCGTAACTGATTTGTATTCTTTTTATTTAGCTTGAACTAAATGATCCAGCTGGTGTTTTAGCTGAGGCCCGGGCCCTGCTTGATGACAGACATAATTCATGAGCGGATGTTGAAGGAAAAAAAAAAAAAAAAGTGCAAGATAAGAACACAGTCCTGGGTTATGTATTCCAGTGTCAAATCCACACTGTGGTGTGTCGTGTCATGGTCTGCCTCATTCTTCCCCAAAGGCTGTTCAGGT
>WEIV01000102.1:3782-56687 GCA_013390005.1 Calyptomena viridis
TGTTCATGGAATATGTATTGTTATTCTGCTGTTGAAAAATATGTACTGGCAGACTCTTGGCTGGAATCTGGTCCAGACTCAGGATTTTTATAGCTAACAGGTTTTGTCTATCAATTCAACTTCCCTTTAGTTATTAATATCAGAACAACAAAATCAAAGAACATTTTGTGCCACCTCCTGTGTAATCGCCATAACCACTTTTAGTAATTTTACGTAACTAAAACCATGAAGTTAATGTGTGTAGGTTCAGTGAAAAAACAGTCCCCAGAGTGGCCAAGTCTGCTGGACTATTACATCAGAGTAACCCAGCTATTCATCTTCCTAATTTAAACAGAGTATGAGGACAGGGAGTGACTGTGGTGGAATGGGAGAGAGCTGCTCATAGCTGGCAGTGTGTGGCCTGCCTGCTCTCCTGGACTGTGCAGTTCATCAATAAGGACCTTATGGGCAGGACAGTGAGTGTAGGCCATGGATTATCCCACCAGCCATTACCTTTCCAGGTGTGTAAACACCTTTATTGTTACTACTAATAATCTAGTGTAGAACTACAGGATGCTAACAGCCAACCTCAGCAAAGATTACCCGGCCTTTTTGCCTCTTGCAATCCACAGAGCTCACTTCACAACATTTGCCTTCCCAGATGGATAACTGATTCTTTACCCTGAAGAAGTTAAAAAAAAGGCAACTGAAACATGTCAGAAGGAAAAACTTACAACTTCATTACTTCGCAGCAGCTTTTTTAATATAATTTTTACTAAAATATCCTAAGAGATTTAGCGTGACTCACAAATGCCTAAAAATATGGAAGCTATTTTCCTCCTGTGTTCTTTTTCCTTTATGACGAAGGGAAGCTATAAGGACTTTGCTTTTGTTTCTTGTTATTTTCTGCTTGGTTTCTGCCTTCCCTTTTTGGTGAGAATAATAACGTACATTATGTTTTTGCTTGCAAAGCTCCTGGGTGTGCACTGCCTGCANATGGGAGAGAGCTGCTCATAGCTGGCAGTTTGTGCCCATCCTGCTGGACTGTGCAGTTCATCAATAAGGACCTTATGGGCAGGACAGTGAGTGTAGGCCATGGATTATCCCACCAGCCATTACCTTTCCAGGTGTGTAAACACCTTTATTGTTACTACTAATAATCTAGTGTAGAACTACAGGATGCTAACAGCCAACCTCAGCAAAGATTACCCGGCCTTTTTGCCTCTTGCAATCCACAGAGCTCACTTCACAACATTTGCCTTCCCAGATGGATAACTGATTCTTTACCCTGAAGAAGTTAAAAAAAAGGCAACTGAAACATGTCAGAAGGAAAAACTTACAACTTCATTACTTCGCAGCAGCTTTTTTAATATAATTTTTACTAAAATATCCTAAGAGATTTAGCGTGACTCACAAATGCCTAAAAATATGGAAGCTATTTTCCTCCTGTGTTCTTTTTCCTTTATGACGAAGGGAAGCTATAAGGACTTTGCTTTTGTTTCTTGTTATTTTCTGCTTGGTTTCTGCCTTCCCTTTTTGGTGAGAATAATAACGTACATTATGTTTTTGCTTGCAAAGCTCCTGGGTGTGCACTGCCTGCACCAGCGGGAGGCAGGGCAGATAAAAGCACGAATCTCCCAGCTGCAATTACAGATCAAAGATGATTGCTAATCTTGCTAAGTGCTACACCTTCCTTCTCCCACTTTTAGTCAGTGCAAAACAGTATCAATGTTTGTCTTGGAAAACTACAGGTATATCTCTGTTATAGCTGTAGGAATACACATGTATTAAGCATGTTTATATGATACATCTATTAAATACACGTTCTTATTCATTATAACTGTTATTATTATGATAAAATACGGTTGAAAATTGTTGCCAAAACATTGGTATCTAGTGCCATCTGAGATATTACAGACTAGGACACCGTCACAGCAGTGAGAAATATGGTACAGGACTTGTGGGAAGTTCAGTCCTTTCTAGAGTGTCAGGGACATTAGCCAGAATACCCACAGCACCTGAAGCAGCACAAGGTGCCCTCTGTTGGGCAACTGAATCCAGATTTCTTTTCTAAAATAATCTAAGTGAGCCATGCCATAAAATTCCTATTTTTGTCAACTGGTCTTGCAGGTTCTCTGTAGTGATCTTAGAAGTAAATGTCAACTGCGTAAGTACTATGGTTACCCGAGATGAGAACCCTCTACTTTCCTCTTTGAGATGTCAAAAAACCAGAAGTCTACCTCTTCAAAACTGGTAATTTTGTCAAGACTCCATCATTTGAATACCTCTGAAAAATACAGACTCAGAGGATACAAGGACTCAGGAGGAAGGAAGAACTAAAAGGAGGCACTGTACATTGTATTTAACTGCTCCATGAGGTTTCAAGGTTTGCTGGATGTCTCCACTTGATACCAGATCTCCTGGCATCATAACCTTGGCTTGCCTGCTCCTCTGTGCCTCAATTTTCAGTGTTGTAGGTGGTCATATTTCCACAATATAGAGTGAAACAGTCACCAAGGGAATATCTTGTTCCTGATATAGGCACTGAAAAGCCTTCCCTGATTTTTGAAATAAGAAGTTTGGATCCTAAATGTTCAGGGCAGGAACAGGAATTAAAACAAACTGGGAAAGTGCTCTTGCTGAATTACAGAAGAGATACTTAACTAAATTAGGAATAGAAAAACGAATTAACCTTTGTTTCTATTTGAAAAAGGAGATATATGCTTTCCCTTCTCTATATTTTGTTCTAGTCACACAGAATGCCTTCTGTTATTTATAAGCAACTCTGTGAATCAGAAATAACTCCAGCACACACTTTAGCCAGGAAGTATGATGGCAGAGATGGGGGCCTAAGACAAGAGAGAGTAGCCCCACCTTGTCTTTTAAAGAAGAAGGTAGAAAACACCTAAATAACTTTGCATTATATTTTTAGGATCCATTCTTAAAAATACTCGAAATTATCTAAATATTGTTTAATATTTTTCCAAAATGGAGTGTAAAATGTGAAGATTTTCCATGGAGACCTAAGGCTCAGAGATGCAGTCACCATGCCAGGTCACTGGCACATAGTGAAAGACAAGTTTGTGTGATGAAAACAAATCTAATGGGTTTATTTTTAAACACAAGCATTTCATAATGAATATTCAGCAAAACAGCTGCATCCTAAAATTCATCCAGGACTCAGCCAGGAAAGGCTTCAAATAATCATTGCATACATGAAAAAATCCAGAATATTCCACAGAGGTCTGCTTCTAGACTATGCATTTGGGATTATATTTTTTGTTGTGTGTGCTATCTATAGCTAAGCACTATTTAAAGACAGTTTAGAGAAATTAAAAAACAATGCCTCTGAAAGCACTAAGATTTTTGATTCCAGAAACATTCATCTCCCACTTGAAAATATCCATCTGTGGAAGTAACATAATGATTTAGAAACCTTATCTTAGAGCTTTTTCTCCTTTCAACTCAATGGGAAGGTAGAATTATTCTCTAGTTGTACAGTCAGTTTAGAATTAAAATTATTTTATTTATTTATTGTAATTGGGTTTACCCTACCTATTCTGTCCACTTTAAGAGCAGTAGGATAAAAGAAATTAATGCTTTAATCTTCCTTGCATTACTACTTAGTCGTTGTAAAATTATGGGGTAATAAACTAGTCTGTGGAGAAGACTATCATCAAACACACATACACACATATACACACACACAAAAGTAATTGAACTCCAAAATTCAAACAAGACAGCACCCACCACCCCCAAACCAGGATGGATGGCTTCATAATTGCATATGATAAGATAAGGCACTTATGTTCAGTATTTCTCCTATCTGTAAAGTCGTTTTAACTGTACACATATCAATGAAATTTAACCACCTTAAAATTAATGGCAAACTCCCATTTGTTGCAACTGTCACCAAGATTGTTATTTTTCAGATTTATACTGCTGATTAGAACATAAAATTTCCTTGCTGGCTACACTGAATAGGTATGATAGCATAACAATTAGCATATTTTTAGACCAGCATCTATGCTGGTAGTAACAAGGCTTTAAAAATTACAAGATCTCATTCATATAAAATTTCCAGCCATTTTTCTTTCCAAAATGTAAACTTGAGTGTCACTTATTGACTTATATGTTCTGCACAGAGCAATACAAAGCTGTAATAACGTGTAACACAGATGCAGGCATGAAACGAGATTCTAGTGATCTAAAACTTAGTTCAGAAGGTTAATTTTCAGTTTGACAACTACGAGATTCATTTTCTATTTCTGTGCCCCACTGCATCTGAATCCCCGAATGATCCCTACAGAAAAAGTGTGAAGGAGCAAAACTGTAAGGCTATTTCAAGTACTGTAGGAGTTTGACAGTATTTCATTTTTCAACATATGCTAAATCACTGTGGGATGACTTTTAGCTTCTGCAGCTTCATGCAGATAAATATGGCTAGATAGGATCTGGATGTTTCCTGCAGTCACAGAGATGTAAGCACAGCACCAGCAGGTTCCTTTCTGCAGTGAGGTCCTTTTAGACATCAACAACACAGGAGTCCTCCATAACCAGTCATGGCAGCTGGAATTCAAGCACAAAGAAACAGAGACCACATCCAAGCTCATTTGTCCTGTTCACAAAGAAAGGCTACACAGGATCTGAATTGTACTTTACTATAGCAGCTAGTTCACTTGAGGCCAATACCTCAAACACTGGTGGATGACTAATTTATGATGACTAACTGAAGAGGTTTCATTTTTAACAGAAATTATTCAAAGCCAGAAGAAATAATGAGAAAGGAAAAAAAGAATAAATTCCTGTTATGTGACCCAGTTCAAGCTTAACTGTGTATATGCTATTCCTGCATAGTGAACTTTTTGCTCCCATTTTGTTTCCTGTTCTTCTGCTCTGTTGGAAGCAGTGCTGTCAAACATTTCCAGCTGAGACCTTTTCAATTTCTATACTCCAAGGGCTCTTTTATATCTCCTCACTTCAGCAGAAGGAAACACAGGCAACAGAAGACAGAATGTTTTTCTTCCACTTTTATGACTGTTGCCATTTGGTCAACCGAGGTGGCACCGATAGCACAATAAAATCACCAGCATGAAACCTAATGGGTCCCACAATTGCATGCAAATTTTAAGAACATCAGGTTGGCCATTTGCATCAGGGGAGCTCTGTCTGGACCCTGGATTCTGGCTCTGAAAGTGGCCATCAGCAGATGTTCAGGGAGAGAGCATCAGAAAACTGTTCCAGTGAGAGGCAAGACACTGTTTAGAAACCTAGAGTTAGAGGCTGTGTTTGGACTGTGATGTCTGAAAAGTACCAATTCCCCTCCAGGGCTCATTTATTCCTTTGGTTTCCATGAGACTCTTCAAAGCCCTAGTGACAGGCAGGTAAATAAATATTATCTGCTTTTAACAGGCAGAAGAAAATGTGTTATATAATGTGTGCCAGATGTTGTGAAAACTAAGCAATTAACAGTCCTAGCAGTGGTCTATGTGCCACTTGTGTATCTCATTTTGCCTTAAAGATCTTACAGTCTAGACAGATGGCATAAAAGACTCCAGCAGAAGAGTGTCTAGCCTGACACTTGGAAAAGTTTTGGGTTTGGATTGTTTGGGGTTTTTTTAATACAGAAATAGGTAACTGCCTTTTTCTTCTTCCATTTTAATGCATTAGGCCTTCTGCTTCCTGGTATCTGATACAACACTATTAGACCAAAATGCTTCCTTGTTTTTCTCTTACTCTCTCAGTACATTCCATTTCCAACATATAATAGTTAGACATTTTCTTAAGCCATCAGCAGGAGATGAACTACTTTACAGGCCAGAAAGTATTGCCATTTTCTTTACAGTTAAAATAAATTTTATTTTCTTATTCTTCAGTCATAAGTAAGTTCTAAGGTATAAAATAGTCAAATACTAGAATTTAGGCTGGGTTGGAAATCAGGTTTCAGTGTATTTAATCTTTCCACCTTTGAACAGCAATTTTTACTTTCAGTTAATTCACGGACAGACTTCTGGGATCTAAATGTCAAGGAGATTTAGGTGAGGTAGGGTATTTTTTGCTCAGATGAGGAAAGTTATGCAAACATGTACAGATTATATGTAACCAACAGCATTTTTCAAGATAACGAAATTTTCTTCCTTTATGTACAAACAATAGTTTCGACTTGTGTGTAAAAAAAACCCAAAAAAACTCACAAGAATTTTATTATTTCATTTACCTAATGTTGTGGTTTTAAGTAGTCAGAGTTTTTTTATTAGGTGGGGGGACTATGAGAGAGGCTTCTTTAAGAAGCTGCTGGAAATTTCTACAGCTACTGTTAGCTCCAAGCTAGCCAAGGTCAGCTGGTAACACCTCTGTGAGAACATAGTTAAGGAGAAGAGAAAAAAGGCAAGGCAGAACATCATGGCCACTTAAGGGAGAGGAGAGTGAGAAGTTTGATTAACACCAAGGNGAAGGAGGGGTGGGGGGAGAAGGTGTCTGTAACATCTATCAAACTTCTCACTCTTAAACTCTTAAGCTCTGATTTCAGTAGTAGTGAATTCTTAATATTCTAAGTTAGAGCCTCTTTTGCTTGTGAAATAGTTAATAAAAAGTTGCTTACAATCCTTATCACAAAAGTTGAGGGTTTTCTTCCCTTCTCTCAGAAACTTTGCATGTGTGTGTGAGTCTTTGGCATTTAGCCAGAGTCAAACCATAACACCTAAGCAGTAATACGTAGCCAAAGGAAAACAAAAAGTTTTACTGCTCTTTGAACTCATGTAAAATTTCTCATTTTCCTTTCCAGTGGGCAAATACCAGAACATATACACCTAATTTAAAAATCTGAAAAGATTTGCTACAGATTTCCCAAGCAGATGAATCTTCTTGGAAGAATAAAACTTGCAGTTTAAGCTTTAGAGATGAAACTTTTGGAAAGGTATCAGCATGGGATTAAAGGGGTCATGAACAAACCTTTTATATTCCCTCCATAACCTGTGTCACCTGCTCTCCTATAAAAGTGCTCAGTTTTCTTCTGCATTGCTTCACAAATTTAATATCAGTAGAATCTTTTCAATACGTCTGAGCATGAATACTGCCAGTTTATAGCTAAAGCATAACAGGTAATGTTTATAATTGTGCACCAGAGGTCTACCACTTTTTGGAAAGACAATTTATCCTACCAAAGAGCACAATGCACATAATGTAGCAGTACTGAGGAAAAATGCCAATAATTACAAGTTACGTATGAATGGAGAAAAAAATAAATAAGTATTCAAATGTGTATTTCCAGCTAAGCAACAAAATAATGACTGGTGTCTTCATTACACTTATGTTTGCACAAAAGATTTCAGAATTTAAAGTGTAACCAATTTATATTTGGTTAAACAAGCAAGCAAGTCTCCCACCTTGGAAAGGGAAAAAATATATTCATAATGTGCATTTTGAAACATTCACAACAGCCTCCCTCAGCAGGAGCCTCTCACCCATGGCAGAAAAATAACAGTAGATAATCTTTACACTGATTAATGTTTGTGCATTCCCCCTTCCACTCACAAGAAATTTCCATTCTGCAGGGGAGGATTTTAGGAAAATGATACATCATTTTGTTCCTTCATTTTGTGAGCATTAGTGGTCATTTTGTCACCTGATCGGAATTACGTTTGAGAACACTGGAAAAAAGACACCACATTTTATCATGAGCAAACACAGCCTGCTTGAACTCCACTTATTTTTAGCCCCTTGTGCTATTAATCAGCAGCACGGATCCCACCAGGATAACAAGACCAAGCTCCTGACACTCGTCAAACAAGAAATGGAACAGAAAGCACAGCGTGAGCAAACTGAAGGTGACAGCCATAATACAGGAAACAACACAGACCGGGACAGAACCTTGCCTTACACAATGAGCAGAACACAAACTTTGCATGTTTACCTTCCCTGTAACAACTGCATACAAGTGATCAGAAGCCAAAGTAGAGAAGCTTGTACTAAAGTAAGAATTAGCCAATTAAAAAAAAAAAAGTAGTCTGGAGGGGTGCTGAATTAAAACAAGACTGTTTTTCAGTGCTTTGAGAGAAAGCATAAGCTCTCAGAAATGTGAACCAAGAATCAAACTGTCAATGTGTAAGAAGTACACGACTTGAATGAAAGAATATTTCTGCTAAGAATAGCAGAAACAAAACACCGACGATGATCAATAATATACATACTTTAAGTACAAATCATAAGGAGTCTTACCACAGGTTTCTGTCTTTAAACTGAACTTGAACTATGCATTTCCCATGTATGAAAGGAGACTTTTGAAAGACAAAATTCTAGTGTAGAATTTTTTGTAAATGAAATGTTTAAAGCTCATCTTGATTTAATTAATCTGTATAGTTTTCTAGTGTGCAAGAAGTTAGATACCATAGTTTCAACTACTTTTTCATGCCAAGAGGAAAAATTGCTATATAAATAAATAAAGAGGTACGTTCTCTGCTCTGCTAGAGAAAGAAATGTTTAATGAATCCAAGGCTATTTAAAATATTTACACTCTAAGTAAACCTTCACCAGTCACCCTAGGAAGTTCTTAAATTGCCAGGTGGCAATGCATCTGCACACAACTTTTCCTCTAGAAAAAAAGGATGTAGAGGGCATGTTTGCCATATGTCGTTTAACAGAACCATCTGAATTTACTAGGAATGTCTTTATATGTTCTTTGGTGTTAGACCATATACTAGAATTCCAATAAATTACCCAAAATTGTGCACTTCATTAGCATGGAGGTGTACTGCTCCCAAACCCCAGGCTGGGCAGTAATATCTGCATTTGATTATAGCACTTTTTATCCAGGAAGAGGAGGGTCAAAATGTCATTTGAAAGAGGTAACAGGACATCCAAGACTTTGAGAGACCTTCTGAGTCCTCAGACACTATATCCTTAAACTGAATTTCCTGTTCCCAGTCTTCACATTAAAAAGAGTGGACAACAATATTCAAAATATTTAAATTACAAAAGGAGTTAACTCCCAAAACAAGAGTACAAGTGAAACAGAGAGTGTATAGACAGAATACATTACAGACAGCCTGCTTGCCTTAGGGAAGAAAGGAAGCCCCAGAGCTGTCATGGCACAATTCAAAACAACCAGAACAATCACCTACAACTCCCACACTTGCATTTTTTGGACAGTAACAGGAGACTGTACACAAATGTCTTTTCAAAGACTACCCTCTCCTCTTTTAGAAGAGAAAGCATCTACATTTGTATAAATATGTACAAGTCAGCAGTAAGGACAATCCTTCACTAATAAAAAACCTCATGAACAACAGCTCAGTTTTTAGTGACTCTTCTACAAAAGAAGAGTAATGAAGACATTAACAAAAAAAGTGTTGTCTCCTAGTCAGCTGCCACAACTCTGTAACCACCAGGCTTCAGGCCAGAGCAGCTTTGAGACAGTGTCTATTGTTCTGACAGATAATCTCCTCTGCTCTATTAACAAGGAAAATGCATTCAGGCTCATCCCGTTGGGCTACTCTGAAGCACTGCAAAGGGCAGTCCCCTCAGACATTCCTGGTTGCAGGGACAAGCAGCAGTACCTGAAATGGTGCTCCCTCTCAGAACGAACCCAAAGAACCACCGGAGACCCTACGGAACCCACGGACCTCAGTCCTCAGCATTATGTTACTGAACACCAACCTGGGAAAGCTGGAGAGGGAAATTGCATTGAATTGATCAGCAGTGCAAGTAATTGCAACTGCTTCAGTTCAGACAGGAATGGCCTGTTCTCCCACTGTTCTCCCAGCCTGGCTGAAGTCAGCACTTGACTGAAGACCAGATGGCTACTCCCAAAGCCAGAAAAGATGAAAGAAGTCTTTTGAAAAATGAGTCATTTTTTCCATTAAATAATGTGTAGGAGCTCTTATACAGAGAAGAATACAGTAAAAGAAAGCTCCTTCTTAGCATTTCTCAGAGAATATAAATACATATTAATTATACATTAGCATTTCTGTAAATTTAATTTCCAGGTATTCATTAAATGAAATTTCTGAAAGCTAGAGTGGTAGATGTGACTGTGTAACCTTAAATAAAGCCTTACTCGCTGAAGAGAGATGGAGAGAGAGATCTGCGGGAAAATGGTCTCTGAGTACATAATTAAAGAATTATCACAGTGTATGTGTGCAAAGGGAGCAATTTAAAAAGAGGTGTTTTCCATCTTAAAGTGCCAAATGCTGCAGCCAAAGACCTGTCACATATAAGAACCATGCTCCAAAGAAGGCCAAGGTTGTCTTGACCTACATTTGAGGAGTGTTGCCAGTAGGTTGAAAGGGTGATCCTTCCTCTCTGCTCAACACTTGTAAGACCACACCTGGAGTACTGAGTCCAGTGCTGTGTTCCTCAGTACATGGACATATGAGACAAAGGGTCACAAGGGTCACAAGGATGATTCAGGCAGTGGAAAATCTCTCCTGTGAGGAAAACTGAGGTAGCTGGGACTGTTAAGCCTGGAGAAGGCTAGGGGGAGATCTTATTAACATGTAAAAATGTCTGCAGGGAGACGGCAAAGATAGAGCCAGGCTCTTCTCAGTGGTGCTCAGAGACAGGACCAGAGGTAATGGGCACAAACTGAAACCCAGGAGATCCCCTCTGAACATCAGGAAACACTTTTTTCCTGTGAGGATGGCAGCACTGGCCCAGGTTGCCCAGAGAGGTTGTGGCACCTCCTCTGTAAGAGGTACTCAAAAGCCAATGGACACAGTCCTGGGCTTGAGGCAGCCCTGCTTGAGCCACTGGGTTGGACATGAGGATCTCCAGAGCTACCTGCCAAGCTCAGCCACACTGTGATCCTGGGCAAAAAGCTAACTCTCCAGTTCAGCAGAACTCAAAGCAAATCACATTACTTCAGAGTGCCCACACAGAGTGGAGGTGTGTAACAAATGTGGCACAACAAATCCTCTTTAAATTCACACTTTTAATAATTCAGGTTATCTTGTTTATATAGGCTCATGCAGAAAAACCTTAAGCAGAAATATTTTTGTGTTTGGGGGATGCGTTTTCTTTACTCTTTTGTTTTAAAGGAAAAGAAATCTTATTATCTGTAACTGTAGTAGATCCTGTGTATCAGCAGCTGAAAAGGCCCTTACCACAACCTGTGGGGCTATACTCTCTGTCAAGAGCAGTAGAAGACTGGGACTCTGGCACTGCATCAAGCTGACCTTGAGCTGGGAATTAATTTCCAGTAGTCCATCTAATCCCCTCATAGTACTTCAACAGATTTTAGGCTTTCCTTCTGCAAGGACTGTTATTTCTGTAAAGCTCATGTGCAGTTACACTTGGGTGATTCATCGTGTTATTCCATTTTGGATGTAAAAGTGCAAAGAACACATTCAGATAAAAAAACATTTACTTCTGTCTAAAAGTTTAACTAGATTTCTAACTTCATCGGTATAATTATGCCATAAATTGGGTAGCTGAGCAGTTTTGTACTTTCATTATAAAAATATCAAATAGCACGTGATTGTGTGCATTTCTTAAAAATGTTTTCTACCTGAAGTTAAAAACTACATACAAGAATTTAAGTTAAAGCAAAATGAAAGGCATGTGCCAGGTAGTGCAAAAGATATGAGCAGAGACATTAGCCAGGTAAACGTCGCAACAAGAATAAATAGTAAATACTCCTTATTTGCTACCCTAGTTTATTTAAAATGGGTATACATGTCAATAAAAGACCTTCATTACTTAAAAATGGAAACATAATTTTCCAGCTGAAAGCATTCCTTCAGCTTTTCCTTATATCAGTTAATATAAATTTTCCTAACTCATTTTCAATAATGAGAAAGCAAATGCACATAACTAAAAGCATTTCACTATTTCAATTTTAAGAGTGCTCAAGGAGAAGGGACACCACACCCAGGGGGATTCCAAGTTGTCAGCAGTGCCTTATTTTTCACAGCTAGTTCTTTGCCAAGCCATTTAAAAGCAAACTTGCTATTTTGCACATCACTAACACCCACCCATCCTTCGCATTTCCCTCCACTAGTGCCCTTTTGTATTATACATCAAAGCACAGACCTCTTAAATACCACGTTGGAAAAAAAAGAGACACTCTAATGTTACTTACATTCCACCACACTGTTACTCCTTGCTTTACTTGTCATTCCCTTTGAATACCCTATTGATGTGACACATTGGGACGTGGATATACTAGAGATGCAGCACAACTGATGGGAGTATATGGCTCCACTTTCAACATAAAAATGTTTTTAGAAGAGATCCAAGTCCATTGACTCAGTGTTTCTCACTAGGAGGCTGATTTAACACCATTTTCCTTGGCTTTCTCATGCCATTTTCCCTGCATCCCTGCACTGAAGACGAGGAGTGTGTTCTTGAAGTCCCTGAGCTGTGGGAACTGGGCTGAACTAATACATGCTGGATTGTTTCCTTCGTTCTGCCTTCAAATACCCTGAGCTGGAAGGGACCCACAGGGATCATCGAAGTCCAGCTCCTGGCCCTGCACAGAACAGCTCCAAGAATCACACTGTGAGCCTAAGAACATTGCCCAAAAAATTGAAAACAACCTCCTAGGTGTGAGAAACCAGAGCAACCTAACCAGGATACAGCAGTAACATGAGATAAAAGGACAGAGGGCAAATAAAAATAATCCTAATAGTTTTAGACAATAATAACATGCAATTAAGGATTTTAAAAACAGTCAAACACCGTTGGCAGAAAATATTCATAACTGGCAGAAACTGTGTCTAGATCTGATAACCTCTTGAACTCCTGACAGCTGTCAAGTTAATTGAGTCATTTGCAACTCATTACCAGCTCCAGGTACTTCCATTTTCTAAGAAAAAATACCTGTCCTGGATCAGGTCTATGACACTAGAATATAGTGACTCCTTGATGATGAGCAGCCTTGAGGAGATTAGACTGTGGCTCTGTCTCAGGAAGAAGAGGACATAATTATCTCCCAAGATAGAGAGAAGAAAAGAAACTCTGGAGAATGACAATTCTATGAGCACTTAATACTGGCACAGAGTGGCATGATCACAGCCCTGACTTTTCACTCCTGCCTCTTTCACCCCTGGCTAGTTCTAGCTGGAATTAGTACTCCCAGAGGAGAGAGCAGGATGAGGACAGCACAGCAGGGGAGGTGACTGCCAGCTCAGGAGAAGGCAGATGCTCCAGACAGCTTGTTTGGCATCAGGGGAACGTTGTGCTAGTTTAAAATGTACACGAAACTATGCTGTTAATACTTAAAATGTTGCCTGAACTGAAGAGTATTGTTTTGTTCTGTAGTCCATTTCCTATAAAACCTCGGAATTCTGCAGGAAGAGTATTCAGAAGTACTACTCCAAGTAGTTGACTACAGGTTGTGGCCAAAGTTAAACTGAAGCCCAAATCAGCATTTTTATTCCTTCCAAACTGCTGTCTTTACTGAAAGCCCTGTGCCTTCCTCTTGCTTGCCAAGATCAGCTGCTTGATGATCTTGGTTCTCATGGAAAGACTGCTTATTCCAGACCAGCTCTTGTGTTTAAATATTGCTACCAAGCAATACTGAAACAATGGTCATTTCCATATCAAGATGATTCCTTGTAGTAGATATATTTGTCTAGTTTAGCTGCCATGGTTACTCTTTCAAGACAGTGACAGTCCAAAAGGATGATCAGACAACCTAATCCCAAGTATTTTCATTACTCTGTGTAGTTTTGTCAAGTTTGCTACTACATATAAAGAACATAGGTTTTCACATTAAAGCAAACATAGATATACTCTGTAAAATAATATGAATTTTGCTGTTTGAAATAACTGAGGACAAATCTGGCTTCCAGTTTCTTAAGAAGTTTGTCTGTTACTTCCTGTACACTCCCTGGCTCAAAAACAACCATGTCAAAAGTTTCAAAATTGGAGTTTCTGAGAGATAAAAATCTTATAAGTTACACTATCTTACAATACACAGGCAAAAATCACAGTTATCCAAGGAGGCTTAGGTTGAATCAGGACAAAAAGGACATTGAAGAGAGAGTGGGGGCTGTTCAGCCTGGAGAAGAGAAGGCTCTCAGAGACCTTATAGCACCTTCCAAAACCTAAAGGGGGCCTAGGAGAGAGCTGGAGAGCAGTTTTACAAGGACATGAAGTGAGAGGACAAGGGTGAACGGCTTCAAACTCAGAGGGCGGGTTTAGATTAGATATTAGGAATAAATTTTTGACTGAGGGTGGTGAGACACAGGGTTAGGTTCCTCAGAGAGGCTGTGGATGCCCATCCCTGGCAGTGTTAAAGGTTGGCTTGGCTGGAGCTTTGAGCAACCTGGTCTAGTGGTGTCCCTGCCCATGGCACGGGGGTGGGATAGGATGGTCTTTAAGGCCCCTTCCAACCCAAATTATTCCATGACTCTAAGAGGGTTACCAGTGCAGCCAACCCATAAGACTTTATTGCCAACAATGGAATATGACATGACATAACACCAAGTTTCTAACAATAAGCTTCTACTGCTCAAGATTAGGGGAGAAATCTGTAAAACATGATTTAGAGTAGGAAAAAAATGGATCCTGACTTAAAAACCATCTCATGATTTTTCCAATTTTGCAATACCGAGTCAATACTATTTGCAATCCTATTTAAATTTTCAGATGTTACCTCATTTCTACTTTCGTATTTACTTGAATGAAATTTCTAAATTCCTGGCATGTCTGTATCCCATTTCTGTTTGGAAACCATGATTAAAAATTATCTCATGGAAAAGTAGGTAATAATTTAACAAATGTATTTGAATGGTATTCTCTGATGTAAAGACTAAAAGATGTATGAGCAACAGGAAGAGTAACTGGACACTGAATAACTACAGCAACGTTAAAAGAATTCAAGATTAAAGGAACAAGCATTGAAGGAAACAGAATGACAGAATGAATTACAGCCCACACCTCAATTTTGACTAAAACACTAAATTCAATTTTACAATGGTCACATAGTTTCTGTCAAAATTAAACATTATTCCAAATCTAGAAGCCTGAGTAAACAAATTAGTGGCAGCATTAGCACATTTATAAACCTCAAAAATTCCAGCCTGCAGACAGAAGAAATTGCTTTTTTGTCCACTCCGATTTATCTCAGTGACGAGTCCAGAACAGTTTGCTTTAAAATCCATTCAGTCACCAAATGTGACATCCACAAAACTGTAAGATGAGTGATAACTGCTTCCTACAAGAGGTCAGTGGTTTAACTCATCTCTGTATTTCCATTAAATTCAACAACAAAATATCACACATCCACAGGACAAATTTAAAGGAAAGAGAAACTTGTCACCTGATTTGTGATATAGCTGAACAGAAGACAAAGTTGTCTCATAGCTGTGGATTTTGAGAGATACTAAATCGAACTGTGTCATAATATCTTCAGTAAGTGATAATATAAGACTCAGAAAGTATGTAGAGAGGATGAAGAATACATTTTTCTCCTGGGACGCTTGTAAATAAAGTTAGGAAAAGACAGAGTAATGTATTGGTGATTGTCGGAGGAACAGGGGAGGAATTTTTCTCATCAGTAAATCACTGCTCTTTCTGCCAAAAAGAGATCAGTTACTCCAAACTACTACAGCTCAGCTGCTCTTAGTTGTCACTGTGATGTACCTCCACTTTGGAAAAGTTTCTAAGTGCAAAATTTATACTACTTTGTAATTAATACAGTTTATTCCTTAAGCTCTAATGCAGAGTTACTATTGTAGCTCAGTGGAAACAAGTATAATTGGCCAAAATCTATCACAACGTCCTTTACAGAATGCAAATCAAAGTAGTTGCTCAGGTCCTGGGATGATGAAAGGGAACAATATAAAGCAGAAAACTGAATCCTTTGGGATGGGACAAGTAAGGAAAACAGAGAACATCTGGTATCCTGCCATAGCAATGTACTCTGGGGTGACTGAATTTCATCCAGAGCTGAAAATGAGAGGTAAAAAAATCCCAGATGACCTCCCTTCAAAAGCAACTGGTACACATCACCATAGTTAAAACCTCTGCTTTCAAACCAACCAACTCTGCTCCAGGCTATTAAAAAAATTAAATGCTTAGGCAAAAAAACAACCAACCAACCCCCCCCCCAAAACACACACTTAAAAAAAACCAAACAAAAAACACCCCCCTTAAATTAAACCTAACATACAGTGGAAACAGAAGCAAAATATTCTGGCAAATCAATCAAAGAGGAAAGGATTGACATTTTTGGTCTAAAACTTTTCTAGATTTTTGTACATTTTTTAGTATAAAAATAAAATTATAATTGAGTTTTAATTAATATTATTGAAAATTTGTTATTCGTATTACTAAATCGAATTGCAAGCATAAAAAAAATAGAATCTCCAAAGCTAAATATAACTTCCATGCTGATAGCATTTCTTTACACTTAAAAAGCCAGCTTTTTATGATCAAACTTTTGCCAGAGCTGTATTCACATTCACTTCCATTCGAAGGCCTCACAGGTTACACAAGCTGTTTTAATCTCTACCATTCTATCTGGATCAGGCTTTTCCAACCTACAGCAATTATTGTAATTCTACTCAAATTGCACACACTTACTCTTTCCTTCTTTTTCCAATTATCAGCAAATTTGGAGACTGAGAACCACAATTTTAGGCAAGAGCATTGTCTCATTAATTTCTAATTTAATTTTTCAGACTATATCCCATTCATCACTCTTTAGTTAGCATTAGTGTTTATGTGTAATCTCATGAACAACTGCTCTTCTGTTATTACTGTGATGATGTAATTAAACAAAAAATCCCACACCAAAAAAACCCCCAAACCAACCAACAAACAAACAAACAAAAAACCACCATAGAGTAACATGCTCAATTTGTATAAATGGTCTTAAAAGGTCTTCTTTATAGCATTGAAATGAGTTGAAATTTTCCACTCATCTTGATGCCTATAAAATTGGATTTGGGTAGAACTGCCCTCCAAACTCAGGCAGTTAATCAATATCTTCTGTCCCACAGCACTATTTATTTTAGAGCTGATTTACTTTAACACTATAAACAAGATAGTAAAGAAGCTTCAGTGCAGGAGTTTTCATGGGAACCACATCTGTTTCCTATTGATTTAGAAAACCTTTGCTACCCTTAATTTTTTTCCCCCAAGAAAATGTAAAATTATGTAATATTTCTCAATTTTAGTAAAGTCCAAAAGGTAGAATTACCATTACTGTGAAAAAAACTGATTTTATTAACATGCTTCCTATGAAGTTTATTTGACATTAGGGCAAACTAAGAGTAGATTAATTAAATGTAGAATGTAAGTGGTGTTGTCCAACATGGATGTTAAATGAACAGGAATTCATTTCTCCTAGGGAACAAAATCTTAGATTTATGCTACCAGGTTCCATAAAAACATGTTATGGTCAAATAAGTAAATCCAGAAAAACCCGTGAAAAGATTCAGGTTGTTCTGCAGCTGGGGGAGGGCAGTGACTTAAGAGTTCCAAAGTAGCATGGAAAACACCAACACCAAGAACTAAGTTCATCATGCTGTCAACACCAAGAATACTATTTTAAAAAATGACTCTTATCAAATTCCATAACTAGTACCCAAGAATGTGACACAATCTTTGTTCTAGGACTCCCTGAGCTGGCAGTTTGTGAAGGCTGGGAAAGTAGACTATGTGCTCACTTTTTATTCTTTTAGGTAAATGCTATAGGCAATCAATGCTATAGGTAAATGCTAAATGCAAGAGAGAATGTCTGGGCTGTGTGGATCCTGAGTGTGGCCTGGAACAGCTCTTATCAGGTTCACTGGCAGGTAGCAATGTTCCACATTTAAAAACAGGACAAGGTTAAACCAAAGAAAACATAAGCCAAAAATAGATACAGGAGTTCCATGGTACATTCAGTTCCAGATACTATTTCTCTGCATATGGGTACAGATGTTCAGCTGGATACACATTGGACTGAAGAGATTTATATTTTAATTTGAAGAAATAGTCAATAGAGTGACCAAAATATTTTGGAAATACTTCTAGAACTTTTGCTCGTAATGCAAACACTGCAGAAGTTTCCTGTGAGGAATTCGACTAAAAAAAGGCATATTCTCACAAAGAATGGAGTAGCTGTGATGGATGACCAGGAGACACAAAAGTCAATAGCTATTCAGTTCACTCTAACTTAACTCCCCACATTTGGTCAGGTGAAGAACCCTCTGGCCTTGACAGATCATATTGACTATAATAGGAGCTTAGGTAACTCATTCATGTATAGACACATATGGAGACATCCAAAATTGGGTGCCATAATCTGAAGCTGAAACCAGCCACACATAATTCAAATGTGCCTTGACTATTCATATTTAAGTAACACATATTATAATCCTTTTACGATTTTATTATCTCCCAGCCAGGCTTGAATTGCTGACCCCATTTAGCTTTCCAGTTAATAGCTGTTTGATGATTTGCCAAAACCAAAATCATGTGTACTGATTGTTCTTTGCTGAATTGATTGATTCAGGACTTATTTTCAAGATCATGTCTGCCCCATTTGCAGATGTTCTGTTCTTCTTAATAAGGGCAGGAGGACTGACAAGACTTGTTAGGAAATTCATATCACTTCTCTTCTGTTATTCCAGTCTGCAGCTTGTCTGAAAACTTGCTGCTTCTATTCTTTTTTTTTTTTTGTCAGAACCAATAAATCCTACACTTCATCCAATTTTTATTTTCAGATAGGATTTTCAAAGAGACCTAAAGGATTAAAGTTCTCAGCTTTTATTAGAAGTCACTGGGAACTGGGCTTTTAACTCTTTGAAACTTCTTATCTTGCTCCTATAAGCTCTCACATTCTGCAGCCCTGACTCAGTACAGACAGCAGGTAATCACTGACACGAAGCAAGGTTTAAAGGACTCTTTTTAAATCAAGGAGCTACTTACCTGACCACAACCAAAGCTGATGTCTGTATCATTACAACCTTGCTATCAAGTCTTAGGATTCCTTAACACATAACTTCAAATGTCAAGGTAACTCTAGGATGCTGCTACTTGTTCTTTCAGGCTGCTTCTAAAAATACATGGAATGGGCCAGCAACAGTTCTCTGACCCTGGCACTGACCATGGCTTACATCCATTTGGCTGACTTCTCTCACCCTTTCTCTTTTCCCTCCAAAACAGAACAGCTGGATCCTACCTGCCTCTTTGCAGTGGTCTTTGGCCCATAACATATCCTCAGTCCTTGCTTGGGTATTATCTGCAAAAGTGCTTATTTAACACTCCAAACTCCTCCAGGGACATGACCATGCTAGCAATTCAGCAGTATGGATGACCACATATCTGTGCCCAGACCCAAATTCTATCCAGGATTAGTTTATTAACAAAAAGATATCTTGTTCCTAGAAGATGATGCAATTTGGGTGACAGTTGAAATTTTTCTGTCTGGAACTGTAAGGAGAAGTAGACTTATTGATGGGTGCATTTCAACAATTTTTTGTTTTTCCAAAGCAATTATATTCTTCCCTGAGGAAGTAGCTTTCTCTGTCCTTTCTTAGCCTGAAGATGTAATGAAATTCTCTGAAAATGGAGAAATCACTCAAAAATTACTTAGTCATCTCTTCAGTGTGATGTGCTCTCTCTGCTGAGGGTTGGCAGTGTGAGTTTCCTAAGACAGCCTTAACAAACCCCTTAACAAAAATATTTTGAGAGATGTCTGTTTCATTCACCATCACAGGATAAGTGTCAAAGTTAAAATGTGAAAACCTACAGTCTCAAGTACATGGAATTTTAACTATAACTTTGAGACAGGTACCAAATCCAGGTGAGAGAGAATTTAGACTGTTGCTTTTTCTCAGCTCCCAGTTACTGATGTGTATTGCCAGTCTTAAGAATCCCATTTCTATCAGGTGCTAACTTGCTGTTCTTTGTTTGGAAATCTCTGTTGCCCAAACCAAAATTGCTTAGTCAAACAATTTATGTGCATTTCTGGCACAGGTGGTCCAAACAGTGACCAAATTCTTTGGTCTGGACCTCAATATTTTTGCTGCCTTTTCTTGCCTAATTCAGGTATCATTTCCACTTTTCCCATGTTATTCTCATTCTCAATCCCTTTATATTTCTCTGGTTTTAGTTCTCTCATTTTGAAACCATCATTCATTCCTTAAACTACACGCTGCTTTATCTCATGTCCTTCCTTTCACCTCATCTTTCTTTCTTTAACTTTTGGGGGGTTCCTTGTCTTAGGTCTGTTATCTGTTTCTCCTGCCAAACATTAAAAAAACCCCACACCTCTTTCCTTACTATATTCTGATTTTTTCCTTCACTCAATCTTCTTCTAGACACCCAAATAATGTATTTGATATTGGAGTTCTTCCTTATGATATTCTCGGGGCTCTGAATTCTCTCCCCTCCTAAGAAGCAATGCAGCTCAAGACCAGCTCACTGCTTGCAGGTGTTATGGAAAACAGAGCTGGAAGTGGAGACACTCCCCTCCATCTCTTGGGAGCCCCAACTGCACTGCAGCTCTGTCAGCACCACACCACTGCTTGGGCATGCACCCTATTGATCCAGGTCCTCACCCAGACCTTCAGATTTAACATCCCAGCCTCATCTCAGGCCTTTCTCACCACCATGGCCTTGCTGTGGCTAAAGCTGGGTGAGGTCACCAACCTGCCCTGCACACCTTGCTCAGGTGTGGTGGCACTGGGTGAGGCTGCTGCCTGTGCCAGCAGTGCCACCATCCTCAGCCACCGACACCTTCCTTCAGGGAGCAGATTGCCTTTGCTGTTCCCTGCCTCATTCTTTCTGAGCCAGTTTTCATTCAGCCTCTTAATTCTGCCGAAATAGCACTTGGCTTTTATCATCTGAGAGACAAATGCATTCAAAAAGCTCTTGCTTGTTTCATTATTGTTCTTGACTTAGCGACTTTATTTAGATAATGTATCAATTTCACCTTTTATATATAAGCAGATTTGGTTTTTGTAGTCATACAATCACTTTTTTTTTCTCTTTTAGCAACCTTTTAAGAAATATGGAGATTATGATCTCTTCCCTTTATTAATAGACACCTCCCAAGAGTCTAGAGATTTCATTTTTAGCACTTTTCTAGTGCTTCCTTCATTCACATGCCTTTCCTAAAGAGGCTTTCCTCTTCAAAGTTACAGTTTCTATTCTTAAATTGAAAAAAATGCCTCTCCAGTTTTTCTATATTATCTTTACTATTTCTTCCTTATTTAGTTCTATTTACTCTATTCCATGGAGACAAATAATTGAACACAAACATAAAACTAGAAAAATCCTTCAATTGTTGCTTGTATTTACTACTAATTAAATGTTACTTTCTATACACCTGCACCCTTATAATTCAAATATGAAAATGTACTATGAGATCTGGACTTTGTAGGAACAGTCCAATCATTTATTATTGTTAGAAATACCAGAGTGTCTCCTAGTTTTTACATTTTTCCATATTTTCACCATTTCAATTCTATTTCAAAAACTTCTATTCCCTGTATGTTCACCAACTTTGTTGCAAAAGCTATTTCATTTTCACATCCTTCTGTTCTTCTTATCTAATTTTTTAATTTCAAAAAGTAAAAAAAAACCAAGGGAACATTAGATCACAGATTCATAGAATCACACAATGTTGTGGCTCGAAAGGGACCTTAAAGATCATCTCATTCCAAATCCCTGCCATGAGCAGGGACACCAGGTTGCTTAAAGCCCCATCCAACCTGGCCTTGAACAATTCCAGGGATTGGGCATCCACAACTTCTCTGGGCAACCTGTGCCACTGTCTCATCATCCTCACAGCCAAACATTTCTTCTTAATATTTAATCTAAACCTGCCTTCCTAATATTTAATCTAAGCCTCCTTCAACTTCAGGCCATTCCCCCTCGCCCTATCACTCCAGGCCCTTGAAAAAGTCCCTCTCCATCTCCCTTGTGGCCACTTTAGGTCCTGGAAGGTGATATAACATGTACCCAGAGCCATTTCTTCTCCAGGCTTAACAGCCTCCTCTCTCAGCCTGTCTTCACAGGAGAGGTGCTCCAGCCCCCTGGTCTTTGTGGCCTCCTCTGGACTCATTCTACAGGTCCATGTCTTTGTTGTGCTGAGGCTCCCAGAGCTGGATGCAGCACTGCAGGTGAGATCCCACCAGAGCAGGGCAGAGGGGCAGAATCTCCTCCCTCCACCTGCTGCTCCCTGCTTTGGATGCAGCCCAGGGTGCTGCTGGCAATTAGGTGCAGGTATGTAGTTGTTCCCTCCACCTGAAAGCTTCCCTGGTTCTCTAAAGCCTCTCCTGCCCTTTCGTGTCCAGGAACACGCTACTCTTTTTCAAAAGTTTATTATGGAGAATGCAGAATACTCGTGCAAAAATGAGACCAAATTAGGAAGTACGTGTGATTTTAGATTTTTTAAAACAAGTTCTTTGTTTCACAACACAAAGGCTGTAAAAAAAAAATATTCTGTTAATTGGGCTCTTGGAATACCTCTTTATTAAGAATATTTACTGTCAATGATTCAATCTTTTTATGAAAGAATTTATACTGTTATGATCTGCCTTTGTGTAAAATCCTTTGAGTCATTCAGCTGGTGGCTACTTTCCAAAATACTGAAATTACTCACCACAAATCTACTGCAGTGACAGAAATGTAAGTTTTGAATAATGGATTTAAGAATCCTGTATTACATTTTGGCTCATAAGATGTATTACCATAAAAGAGACATTAAATATATGTGTGCAGTACAGCAAGCTCCCAGATCTCATCAATAGGGTGACAAATGACATGAGAAATTCAAGGTTTTCTTGAGTTTCAGAAGTCAACTGGGATCCAGTTTAGAAAAAGTGTGTCTTATGATTGCAGAAATCTAATCTTTAAAACCAGAATTATTATTACATTCAAAAGGGATGTAATTTGAAAGCTTTCATCTTTTTTCTACTTTTCAGACCAATGAATAAACCTGGTGACAAATTAGAGGTTTCCCTGATGAGCAAAATTAACAGGATGCAGAACCTTCTTTTCATCTTCTACCCTTCTTCTTCCTTCTTATTCCATCCTTATTCTGATATTTCAACCTTCTACCATGTTCTAAATATTAAATACAGACCAAAGGATGGCACAGGAGGACACCTTTAATATCCCTGCCTAAAGGGTTTCCCTGCCTTTCTCAGCTCCAAGCAGGAATTACATATTGGATTCTGACTACACGGGGAGAAGGAACTGAGAGAAATTTTGAGAGATGAGCAGCAAACACACAACCAGGAGCAGCTCTGGAGGAGCAGAACAGAGTTACTGTTACTACTGTTACTGCTTTTGGGGTTCTTCAAAATTCAGCAGGGCAGTAGTAGGCAGCACTCCTAAGTTTTCTTAATTCTGTCAATAATCCACAGCCAAGCCAATAACATATGCCAGTAACAGTAAGAAAACATCTGGAATACCATTGGTCTTAGTCTAACATTATGATGAAATCAGGAAAAAATCAAAAGAATGTTGTAAAAAAGATAGGGATTTGGGAATTTTGTATTTAAAATAGTAATTTCTATAGTTTCAAGACAGGAAGTCTCTCGCTCTACACTGAAGAATCTGTCTCCACTGCAGAAATAAGACAAATATAAACTCATTACTCTTCTCTGGCCTTTGGAGGACTTATGTATTTGAGAAGTTTTTTAATACAGGCTTACAAGCACTGTCATAAATTATTCAGTTTGATTTTATATTGGATTTGTTCCACAATGCAGTGATCAATCTGGGCTACTTTCAAAAATGGGAATGAATCTCTCTGTGAAATCCAGAAGTTAATAAATCCTGCTTTAATTGTTTATAGTCTGTCACTGTGGGGTCAGACTTTGGGTTTAATAGTGCAGACTCTAATCACTAAGTTTTGCTGCATATTCAAGACCCAGTTTCTCAGTTTGTTTTTAGTTTTTTATTTAATGAGATACAGAAGACCTTCCATTTGTATTGATGATTCTGTAACTCCACCGACTTGCAGATTTTGCAGAGGATTTCATCATTAGCAGATAATTACCACTAACCCTTACTTTCTGCCATGTTGCCCTTCTGCTCTCCCTGTAGTCATAGAAAGGCATTTCATTCAAAACCTACTTCACTTCCACAGCTGCTTTAATATTAAATACCTTGCTAATTTTTAGTGGATTGAGAACAGTCTTTTCTGCTCAGGAGATAACTTGCCTGTAGAGCAGTATGGTCAAAGAAAAGAAATTACTATGCTTTCCAGCTAAGAATAGATGGCAACTCTTGTATCTGAAGGCAATGTGTCAGTAATACTATTACTGCTAAAATAAGAAAAAGGAAAATGTTTTTTCAGGAAGGAACACATAGACAAAAATATTCCTCATCAATTTTAATGAGATGTGGCAATATATATCAATATTTCTCTTCTTAAATACTTGTAGATTTTTCTATTTGTTTTCTATTATCATTAATATCTTAATATTTTTACTAGATTGTTTTCAATCTATTTTCCCTCTACCCTCATATTCCTCTTTGTATTGTTGCTGTTCTGACCTTGTCCTCTCTCATTTTCTCACCAGTCCTTCCAAAACTTGCTTTACTTGAAGATGATTATAACATCCTCAAAATAGACATTCAGGAATAGAATAGAATAGTTCAATTGGAAGGGACCAACAAATATCATCTAGTCCAACAGCTTAAATACATCTGTGACATACAACTTCTAACACCTCTAAATATGAAGATTACTCTAAATCACAGGCAATATCTACATTAAAAACTGAAGGTAAAAACTTTTTTTTCATTCCTGTAGATTAAACTTTTAATGGAAATAGAGCAATATCTGAGAACAATATTCTTTTCAGCTTCAAGAGCAAATGCAGCCCATTTGAATGAGGAAGCTGCTTGTCTATACATGAGTATCCCTTCAAAGTGGCTGAATTTAGCAGAGGGTATGGACTCCTTCATTCCTTCAAGTAATCTGTATCTGGTAACAGTGCCAAAATCCTTGCATGAAAAACAAATGTAATATAATAGAAACAACAGAATGAGACTATCAAGAAAGCAAGCAAAAATCTTCTTAAAAATAATACAGGATTACGATGAAAGCTCCTTTGGGAACTTGTCATTCAGATATTACTGTATGTATGTATGTATTTTGCTTGTACTAACACAATCCTCATGCACATTTATTTTGTAAAGATCTCAGAATTTACCATGTAGCATTTATTGATTTTGACCCTCTGTAAACTAAAAAAATTTTGCAGAGCTCTCTTCAGTGAAATAGATGGCAACTACTTTAAATAAAATATAAACATATTCCAGAGATTTCTCTGGCAGCTGCATAAAACCAAATGAAACTTTAAACCAGTCCAGTTTTACTGGAGGGATGGGGTTCATTCTATCCAGTTTATCCACTTATCCATGTATAAGTTAGATTAGCAGTGTATGATCTCCCTGTGGCACAGAAGCATTTCAGAGAAGTATTCATCAAGACAAGTAGCAACAAAATTGTGTTTATGAGCTGCCTTCCTTTCAGCATTCACACATAATCATTTGCACAAATCATTTCAATGATCTGTGCGACTTTAGGGCATATAAAGCTACAAATATTATCTTTTCCCTCAAAGTTTCTAAGCATTCCAGTGCACGGGAGTCCCAAGATTTTCACATGACCTCCCTTATCCTCAAGTCTCGTTTACCTTGAACTATAATAAAAATGTTGCCCAAGTTGGAGATATGTCTATGAAATATTTCTCTTTTACGTATATTTTTTATTGATTTTTATACAACCATTCAAACATACTTAAAAGTTCTCACCTATTTTTAAAGTATAAATATATAGGTGTGGGCCAATCCTCTGCCCTCTTATTCCAAAAGAAATCAGACTCTCTCAGAAAACCAGAACCTCTCAGAAAAAGGCTGCTGTACCTCTATCTGATGCTCTGGCCTTTTGCTCAAGTGCTGGTATGTAAGATAAGCAGTCTTTTCATTGATGTTCCTGTTTTCCAGTACACTTCCTTATACTCCTGAGCCAACAGGACTCCTCTCTTCTGCCTGGATATAGTCCAAAGCATTAACAGTGATTGCTGAAGTTTGCTTAATACCTCAGTAAATAAATGAGTTTTATGTTCTACCTCCTATGGCTGTCAGCCATGGTCTGTGTTCCCACACACCGAGGTACCAGCAAGAGGATTTAGCTGCTGCTTTGGGAGAAATGAAACTGTGAATATCTCTTCAGAAAAACAGTTAATCAGGGTGTCCTTACTCGAGTGATAATCTTAGCACTGGTTTTGCTCTGGTGTTTCACTGTGAACTCTCTATTTCCTGAGCAAAATAGACCGTATTAATTCTAATAAATCATTTTTATTGTCTTCTGTTCTCTTACTAAGCCATATAAATTAACTCATGCACACAATTTTTTCATATTAACAGCAGTGGGTAAGAAAGACAAACTGGTTTAGATTCCAAAGGAGAACGACAGGATGATTTGTTCACATTGATTAAATTAAAACCTGAATCTTGAGTATCTCATATAATTAACGATGTGATTTATCCAGACTGGTTTATCAGGTTCTTCATTTTTATTACATTCATTTTTTTCATTTGTGTACACTTTAGGTCTAAGACACCATGTGTGCATTCTAACTGATCAGACATGCCTAATGGCTCTTTGTGGTTCAGTTTTGTTTTTTCATTTTAAATTGTGTGTTTTTTCCCAGTTATGATGTGACATTATAACATCAATTCATTAAAACGTACATTTTCTCATACAACTTCTGCTTTTATATATGAATGGACATATTTGCAGGGCTTTTTCAGCTGAGTGATTCTGTGCTTCCCCAGCAAAGAAGCTAGAAATGGTTTCCAGTTTGGAATCACAGACATATCACGTTTGTCAATGTTGATCTTTTCAACTGATTGCTAATAAAGCCTGAAAAGAAAAAACATGTAAAGATAAGAGATGGAAAAAACCCACATCTGTGGAAAAAATAAACCTTTTCTATTTGCCCAGCCAGATCTGCATCTTCATTACTATTGCATCACTGAGAACAGACATTAAATCATAAATTGGCTACAGTAAGATGCTCAGCACTTTCTGTCCAAAGATGGATGCAATTTCCCAGTAATTTCAGACAGGGTGGAAACTGTGAGAGTACTATGATCTGGCTGGATGAGGAGAAATAGAGAAGACTAAAGCAGAGCCAGTAGTCTTGCTATTTTTAATATAATCACTGAAGACATATTTTTCATTAGAATCCCAAATAAGGATGGACATTTAACTCTCCTACCTTCCTAAGAGAACCAGTGCCATCTTACTGCTCTCCTAATCCATTTTACAGGTAATAAAGAAAGATTGACAAATCCCCTATTACAGAGATTATAAACAGTCTGCTACATATCTACCATGGAATAGCAACAAAGACACTTGCTGAGATCATTCAACATCTGCCAACTAGTTAAAACTAAATCACAGGAGACTTTCTAGGTATTTTAGCCTTTCAAGTAGGAATCTAAAATCTATGCAAAGCAGTCTGTCTCACATTGCTTTTGTATTAGGTCTCACACCTCAACAGACTGTATTTTGCACTTTTTTCTACTCTTAAAAAAAACCCAAAACCAAACAAACATAAAAACCCGTAAAGCTGTACCAAAATCTATCTAAAACTTTCCTTCCCTAAGCAAAAGAGAATAGATATTCCTAACTGCTAATTCTAGCTTTCTGTATATTATCAATGTGTCTCACTCAAAGATGAAAGGCAATATCTGAATTCCTGTAGGAAGAGGAAGGCAGAGGAAACCACATTGCACTTGCAATTTTATCCAAATCAGAATAACTGACGAGCACACAGTGTCTGAAAAAAGATATTCAGCAAAAGGAAAACATAGCCTGTAGTTGGCATTTGTAACACCACTTTCAGATGGTCAGAAACACCATGTTCAGTCCTCAGCTAGTTCAGGTGTTTCTGGCTACATCTGTCATCTCTTACAAATCTCTGATTCAGACTGTCACATATTCAATCCTTTCAGTGTATGTTCCTGAATCAGTCAACCTGATTAACTCCTCCAGCCAGGCTCTGTACATCTATTTGTCTCTTCTTATGTGTCTCCTTCTGAGCTGCTTACACTTGGAAAACTGACATCTGTTTTCCATGGATGGCAAATCACTATTAATATTGCAGCTAAGCATGAGTGTAGATTTGTAAGAGTAGTAAAATCTTGCTTGGAAGCTAGAAGAGCCCTGTTTACTGGGGAAAAATGCATATACTACTTTCATACAAATAAGTTCCTGCTCTTTAATATAAAGCAAATCTACTTATTTAGTCTTGAACATCACACTGGAATTTTTATGTCCACACTGCCAGCACATCAAAGAACTGCATGTATCTACAGAAAGTGGAATTTGTTCAGCAGGGTCACCTCAAATAACCCATTATTGAGTTACTCCTTTTATCATTAAAAGCTTTGGAAAAAGGAAAAAAAAAAAAAACAACAACAAACAAACCAAAGCACCCAAACCAGAGCTTCAGACATTTACTAAACCAACCTGTAAAATAACTAGATAGTGAGATTTCATCTCAAAAATAAAAATCTCATTCTGCCTTTTTCTTGCTGTCCCAGAGATCAGCCAGTGGAGCTCAATGTCTTATTTAATCTTCTCTTTCTTCATCCAGTTCTGCAGGTAGGTTCCTCCTCATTATATAAACTCAACAATAGTCTGTGAAACATTGTATTTGACAGCTCCTTCCAATCTGTGCCTCTAGGACTGAGTAAAGCAGCAATTCTCAAACTTCTGGACATGCAGCCCTGCTTTGGTTGCCTGGTTTTGACCTGATGTCTCCCTTCCCTGAGAGCTGCTCAGGTTTGCCCCAATGTGCAGCGTGATGCAGCAGTGCCACAGGTCAGAACTGTTAGCAGGGGCTACAATCCTCCACGACTGAAAGGGGAGAAGAGGCTCTAATTACTGACTACAGGTTTTTCCATTTTGCCATGGAATTGTTAACTATCAGCAATTAAAATTAGGTACCACTACTACTGTGACAAAGGGAAGTATCTACCTCTGGTAATGATAGCTGCTTGTAATTCTCTCTCCTGGAAAAAAATGAACTGTCTTATCTGAGTAATATTCCTAGGCTGTACTCCTAGAATCTCATCCTAGTGGGCATGGCCTGTATGAAAATATGGATTTTTTTCATCAATTTAAAAGTTAAAAAACAAACAAAAAAAACCCCAAACAACAAACCACAACAACAAACTCCACTTTGTTCTTAAATACTAGATGTAGTGAATTGTTTCACTGAAGATTAATTCACCAAAGATATCATTTCAAGCCAATCTCAGCTTCATGAGACCAACTCTAATTCAGTAATTTAAGAACTTTGCTAACAATTCTGATGGAGAAGGTACAACGTGGTTGGTGTTTTCAGCTATGCTGCACCTTAGCTTAGTGAGGTCTGTCAGAGACAACAGGAGGAATTTGAGCAAAAATGTCCTTGCAACTTCATGGAGACAAAAGACCTGCATCACCAGGGTAGTTCTATTCTGGGAATACGTAAGCACATCTTGAAAAAATTTGGATTTAATTCACCAGTTTTAACTAGAACCACTAGATAGGGCAAGTTTTCAAACCTCCATAATTATATATATATATCCTCCACATTTTAGGTTTTTCCATAATTCAGATTTTAAAAAGTTCTTGTTTTCTCTCTTTTCCTACACCAAACTGCCCTACATGATGTTTTTACCTTTCCTTTGGTGAGCTGTGATAAATCGCTATGTCACAACAGAAGTTCCCCATGATTCTGAGGGGAAATCTCCCAACTCTTGAATCACCTCACTTATAGCCAGACAATTCCCTCACTCTTTCAGTAACTCTCAGATCCAGACTCAGCACACAGTTGCCAGGCAGCTGCCTTCACAAGTCTATGTTGCACAAGGTACTGTGAGAAATGTAATAGTTTCTAAAACAAAAGACATCCTAAAAGGCAGGCAAGCGTTTCTAAATATTGGCATTTCTAATGTTGCTGGTAAAAATTAATAAAATAAATATTTAAAAATAAGGAATCAGTCTTATTAGCTAAAATAAAATAGCTGTCCCAGAAAACAACAAGCAAGTTGTCTGAGCAAGATTAGCAGAGGTGGGTCAGTGTTTGGATGAGGGTGGGTCAGCACCAAGAGCTGTCCCATATGTCACCAGCCACACAACTGCATTCTCTGTAGCCTCAGTTATGCACTTACAGATATCAGCCTTCCTTTGAATATATTCTTTCTTTGCTGCTTTCACTGTCTAAACATTTTCTGGCTCTGGTTCAAGGTCTCCTGTCATTTGGCAGAGCAGCTGTGACACTTATGCACCATGAGCTCAGCCCAGCTCAAGCTGCCCATACATTAAGGCTCGGGGTCTTTAAGGACACGCCTTTCTTTAGGACAAACAGCTAGAACAGCACATTATTTTGAAGCTTCCCTTAACTACCATAGATATCTCTTAATAATTTTGAAAGGGCAGAAATATTTCGGTAGCTTCATTATTTCAACAGCTAGAAAATAAAAATTTCAATAGCTAGAAAAAATATGTGCAAAAATACAGAATAAAAGAAACCTCTGCTGCTTCAAAAATAGCTGTTCTTGTCTTACTTTCCCACAGATACCTGCTGTGTCTTTTGTCATGAGAAAATCATACTATTATTTTTTCACAGTGAAAGCCAGTAATTTATCTCCTTATTGACATTTTCAGTTACACAAATTTCTACATTGTAAAATGGAAGCAAAATATGGTGAAATTATTTTATATCCCCAGTTTTATTATGCAAGCCACAATTGCTCCTGCTGTCAACAAGAAAAGTTTAGTGCTACTGAAGAACATTTAATCTATTCTTGCAAAACATAACATGAGCTGCATGTCAATCAGACCACACCTCCTAATGACTCACATCCCATTTGTCTTTACAGCACCAATATTTTCAAGGAAAACGTCTTTAAAACACACTTGATTTTTTTTCTAGGTATGCTTTTGTTGTTACATAAAAGAATCTCTTTCAAACCAGCTAAGGGCAGATGGGATCCTTTCATGTTTCTATGGTTGTGGCTATTTTTATTTTTTTTAACTATTACTGGGTTTTTTAACTGTTACTGTATTGCCTACCAGTTATTTTTCCTGTCATTTGTATGAAACTTAAAGCCAGCAGCAGGGGGTGAGTCATTAGGAGTCATTTCTAAAAATAAGAAAATTCTATTGGCTAATCATAAAAAATAGCACAGGACAAAGTAGTGTCTGAATAAACTTTCTGCTCATTTTTGAAAGACGACCATATTTCGGCCTCTTGTTCCTTAAAAATCTCTGCAGCAGTTGCAGAATGTGATAACACAGAAGTACAGATACATTTCTCCCCATGAAATGTGTGGAATACCTGCTGACTTCCTTTTCTTTGATGTACAGTTTGGCAATAAGTAAGAAGACTAAAGGTCTATATGAGCCAGTGATAGAGGGCCCACTGGAGTGTGATCCTGTACTGACCTCAAGTCACAGGACTCACTCTCTTTCTTCAGTGAAAAACACACCAGAGAAAGCTGCAGAAGAAGGTGTAGAAAGCTGCACTGCAGCAGCAAAATACCATGCCAAACCCAATAATGATCCCTTTTCCACCAAAAGAATAAAAATTTACACAGTGCTTTGAGGGTCAGAAGCTATTATTGCTATATTTTAAATGCATTCTTTTGTATGAGTGTGACTAATAGATTGCAAGGTCAGAAAGGACCACGGTGAGCACATTCTACATTAAAGCATCAGAGAATGTCATCAAGTATCATCAGGTGGTCACTGCAATTAGTCCACAATTTCTGTTTGAGTAAAAGTATTGCATCATATGCCTCACTAGAACCTGTTTGATGGTTTATCATCCTAGTGTTTAAAAAATTCTCATCTTTTACTATTAATTTATTCAGTTCCAGGTTTCATTTTCTACCACTCATTGGACTTTTTGCTTGACAAATTTAACAACTTCTTCCCTTTACCTGAACTGCAGGGCTGCTCTTGGTCTGTTCATCCCCCAGCCTGTGTTGATACCAGGGTTTGCCCCATCCCAGGTGCAGCATCCTGCACTTGGTCTTATTCAGCCTCCTGAGATTCCTGTGGGCCCATCTCTGGAGTTTGTCCCAGTCTCTCTGGATGGCATCCCATGCCTTGGGCATGTCAAGAGCACCACTCAGCTTGGTGTCACCTGTAAACTCGCTGAGGTTGCACTGTCTCACTGTCCATGTCATGGATGAAAACATCAAATATCACTGGTCCCAGTACAGACCCCTGAGGGACTCCACACTGAGCTGTTGATCACTACCCTCTGGATGTGAGCATCCAACCAATCCTCACCCACTGAACAGTCCACCCTTGAAACATCTGTCTCTCCAATTTAGAGAGACAGATGTTTTGGGGGACTGATTTAGAAATAGGGGTTTTTAGTATAGTTTTTAATATAAAACTTATATTATGCAGAGGTGACTTATGCTAATTAGTTTATGATGTAATGGGATAATGATGTAATATGATGTAAATTCATATACAAACGTGTATATGTATAGTCTAGATGCTTTTAAGCGTGTTTGGCTGTTTGGGAGGGCAATGGGTATAGGTGAGAATCCTTTCTCATTCCCTGCAGGGGCAATAAATTTTTATAACCTTTTACTGCTTGCAAGCTTTGAAGTTTTTGGAGTCCGCAATTCGCAAATCAGGACTGTGTCAAAGACTTTGCAGGAATCCAGATAAACAACATCTGTAGCCCTTCCCTTGTGCACCGATGGAGTCACCCTGTCACAGAAGGCCACTGGGTTGGTCAGACAGGATTTTCCCTTGGTGAAGCCATGCTGGTTGTATTGAATCACCTCCCTGTCCTCCATGTCCTTAGCACAGCTTCCAGGAGGATCTATGCCGTGATCTTCCCAGGCACAGAGGTAACACTGACAGGTTGGTAGTTCCCAGGGTCCTCCTTTCTACCCCTTTTTAAGATGGGTGTAATGTTTTCCTTTCTTCAGTCACCTGGGACTTTACCTGACTGCCAGGACTTTTCAAATATCATGGAGAGTGGCTTGGCTGCTACATCAGCCAATTCCCTCAAGACTCTGCGATGTATCTCATCGGACTCCATGGACTTTGTATATTCAGGTACCTCAGGTGGTCATGAACTTGATCTTAACTTACAGTAGGAAGCACTTTGCTCCCCCCATCATAATTAATAGTAAGTATAATTTTAATAAAAAACCAACTAATATTAACAGCAACATTAACAATTTACTTATTGCAGATGAGAGAAACGTCAAAATACAAACAGAAAGAAAAACTATTTTCATTTAAATTTATCTAAGCCACCAACACACCCCCAAACTGACTCATTCATATACAAGTTTTCCCCAGATCACTAACTGATATTGCCCAAAATGTTAGATTTAGAAAAGATAAAGTTCTTTTCAAATGTCAATATAATTATTGCCATCTTCAACTGTGAGCTCCATGGTATTTTTATGAAGAACTTTTTGTCATTATGTGTGTTTTGACTGCTGTCTTGTCCAACTGTTTTCCACTGCACATCAAGTGACATGACTAATATGTAACTTTCGGAAATAGTTTTCTCTCTGTATCTCTCATTCTGTGTGCATTTCTCCCAGTCTTGCTCCTTCAGTTCCCATTTGGCAGAGGGTTGCTTATTTTTTTTCTTAAAAATTATGAGCATATGTACTGTGTATCTGTATTGACAGAATATAAAAGAGTTCAGCCTACATTAGGAGTGTATGTGACACAGTTCTCAGATGGTTCTCAGTCTTGCTTCAAGTTTTTTCTGTAAGTCTCCAGCTACTCAAAAGCCTCTTTCCACTGTGCAGACAAGATTTGCCTTTGAAAATCAGAGGTTTCATCACAAGTCCTCATCCTACATCTCTGTTTGAACCATTGCATATCCTAGACTATTAGAAGATCAGGAATCTGGCCAGGAAGTGTCTTGTAAACAAGGATATAGGCTTTCAGCTTATCTGTGGGGAACTAGTGTTCAAAGCAGAAAATAGCTCACCTCTGACTGTGCTGCTGAATAAACCCAGTCATGTTCTGGATAACCTTCTCTAGAAGTGGTAACTTTAAACCACAGTGTATCGTCCCACTGAAATCCAGAAGAGAAGCAGTGGAAGTGTGTAAAACTCAGCTCTGACCATGGTCTACCAGCATGAGACGTGGTACTTTAGCCAGCTGGACATGGTAAAAAGGAAATCTTAGAGACAATATTGTGTGTGATCACCACGGAGAGCACAACCATTTTTGAACTTCAAATAGATTCAATTCTTGGGGTTTCTTCCCCTTCAGGAAAAGGAACAACTATGTAAAACCAAGTATTCCCTCCAGAACAATGTAGTTTCTCTGCTGTACTGTATTTTGCTTTTACAAACTGTACCACTCTAAGCATCTTCTATGCAGTAAGATCTTATTTGTAAAATAAAATCAATACATACAAGAATTGTTTCTGCAACTGACAGTGGTATTGCACATATTTCTGTTATGTAATGAATAGGGAGACTAAATTTAACAGTTAGTGACACAGTGTAATCTCCTATCTATGTATTTTAAGAAAAAGCTTAGGATCATGAAGTGCAAAAAGAAGGACACTTCCTCATTAACTATTCAATATGGCTACAGATTAGAAAGAAAATCACCTTGTAGAAACTTATTTTCCATAAATAAAAAGCTTTGTATACAGAAATCAAGCTCTGCAGAAGTCTTGATTGCAGCAAGATACATTAATGAGAACTTCAAAAAATAAAGTGTAAATTCAAGGAAACTCTAAATCTAATGCTTTTATAACACCATGTTCATTTAAGAATTTTTAAAATTAATATCTCATTTACATTGCATCAAGATCAGAGCTGTCACCACCATTCACTACTTGGTATGCAAGCATTATCCACATTTTCTACTCATAAAAACCAGAGAAATGTCATGATTTGCCTAATGTCACATAGCAGGAAACAGAAATCAAATCCTGTTGTATGGCCACTTGACATTCAAAGCCCTTCATAATCTGCTTCCTAATATTTTTCCCTTCTACCATCACCCCTCCACCTGTTCCAACTATCAAACAACTTGAGTTCATCTTCTTTTATTCTTGTTCAGTTTCCTTCCACACTGCTAATACATTTGGAGTTCTCTTTCTGAACCAAGTTACAACTCCTCCTCTATTTATTAATGTTCTGCTTAAAACCCTGACAGGAGATGCCCCTGTGTGTGACCAGTTCTCAGTCCCTACCCACAGACTTTTGAGCCCCTCACTCCCAGTGCACTTGGGTTTCCAGCCCATAATTACTACATATGGCTCTTACTGCAATGAGATAAACATTTTTCTTCTTACTGCAGAAAAGCATTCGCTGCCAAAATAAGTTAATGCAAACAGCATATTGTTAACCATCTTTATATTACTGGTAATTTATGCAACTTCTACATCTCTGCACTAATTATATGGCCTACCTAATTCATCAAACCCTTCAGTCTGGGAGTGCATCTTTATGAAGATCTTTAAAATTTCCAACACACTTGGTGGCAACATAAAATCTATAAGCACTGTATAGTTCCCTATCAACACCTGAAAAAACAGCAGTATTTCTGTCTACAAAGTCATCTGCATCAGATGGAAAGACAGATTTGTTTTGTAATGAGCACAGGTGAAAGAAAAAGCTCTAAAATGTATCTCTACACTTTTCACAGTATCAAGACAAGTTAGTACTCTAAGAAAATAAAAAACTATGCTGAACATGAACTAAGTATCATAAAGCAAATAATCATCAAAAATAATGAAATCTGATATACTGTAGAAAAAGAAGGAAGGAATGTATTTTAGGTCAAGTGTGTCTGTGCTGGTGCATTTGCATGATTATATATTGTGGCCAAAAATATTTTGAGATTAGAAACAAACTGGAATTTAACAACATCTTTTCAGTTTAAAAATAGTGATTGCTTAGAATTTACTTGGAAAATTCTTATATTTTCTTTGTTTATTTCAACCTAAGAATTAATTTATAAACAAGATTACTTAAATAAAAAGGTCAAAATATCATTTAATCCCAAACCATAATATACTCTGTTGCTGTAGAGCTAAAATGTGCTTCAAGAGAAGGAAGACCATACTATCCTTCTACGGAGTTCCTGTTACTACAGTTCTCTTAGTTTTAAAAACTTTGCATGAGAATATATTCACTTTTTATGCAATATGTTTTTTTCAGTACAACAAAGGTACCACTAAAGATGATAAATTTGAGCATTACAAAGTGCTTTTAAGATACAGGATTTGGAAACTATCCCATTTGGAACTAAGATGCAGATCTCAAGTTTTAGAACATTTGTGGAGATGTATCAGAAAGTTTGGATGGCAGTTCACACTCCTCTACACTTCTCTGTCCAACACAGCCTTTGCTCACACAGTGCTGCTTCTCCAGTTGATGGAAATTCAGACAGTTTTGCCAAATGTTCCTGGAGTACCACTCATCTCATCCTGCTGCAGACACGTAAAATAGGTCACATCAATTATGTCCCATAAGTGCCTCTTCCCCTTCAAGGACTATAAATGGGACACAGAGTGACTGACTCAACTGCAGAGATCTGAAGTGAGATGAATCCCAGACCCCACAACTCACCATCCTGCAAAAGTTTTCTCAATAAAAAAATGTCCAAATATTTCTTACCAAAAGTATATTTACGCAAAAGAAAAAAAACATTAAATATCTAATTTAACACAGTTTAACTGCTGAGAAAGTACTGAATTGCTAGAGCTGAAAAGGCATTTCCTGCATGTTGCTGTTTCTCATGGGGTTTGCCAATAGCTGCAGTTTCCAGTCTGTCTGGGATTAGAAAATAATTGAAAAATTGAGCAGAACCCATTTTTGCTGTGATTCCCGCTAGGGGACAGAAATCTACACATTTTGTGATCTTCTGAAAAAACTGGAACTTTTGAAAGCACAAAAACACACCTCTTTCAGTAAAACCAACGTATTCTTTGAAGATGTGAGAAACAGGATTTCTTTTCCCAGTATAAATAAAACAGACCAGGCAGCAAACACCTCAAGAAGGAGAAGAAAAACAGAAATACCACTTCCATGAAAATTCCACTCACGTTCTGCTCTTACACAAGCAAAATTAAGAGATTGCTTTATTTTGGTTTTGGGGTTTTTTTAAACAAAAAAACCAACTGACTTCTCTGAACATTCTGATCCCTATATAAACTAAAGTTGATGGACACTGTCAACAGGTCTTTCAAATAAAAATGTAGTTTTCAAAAAACAGAGGTTCTGCAGGATACTTCTAATGAAACATGTCACTGGATAAAACATGAAAGGTATTCCTGTTAACTGAATCAAAGTATTGAATTTGAGGCCAACTTAACACTACAATGCACCTGAGCTAGACATGAATGGTGGGACTGCAGACAAAAGGAAGTTTTTTACAGTGAGGTTGGTGAAACACTGGAATGTGTTGCCCAGAGAGGAGGTAGATGTTCCATCCCTGGAAACATTCCAGGTGAGGTTGGAGAGGCCTCTGAGCAACCTGATCTGCTGAAGGTGTCCCTGCTCATTGCAGGGGGTTGGAGCAGGTGACCTTTAAAAGGTCCTTTCCAACCCCAACTATTCTGTGACTGATTTCAGGTGTTTCAAATGCCCCTTCTCAAGACTGGCACATCCCCAGGGATGAGTGGCACAAGGAAGCCTGACCCAGTGACAAGACTGGAGCCTCTGTTATGCAGCAGTAGCTCAGTAATTTCCCTCCCACCATCATGGGCACATGAGGAGCTGAAGATACAACTTCTAGCAACAGGACTAGCAAATCCTTCACTCTGCCCTCAGGCTGACAAAGTCCAGTGTTACCTTAAAAAAACCAAATTTCTAAATACTTCAGTGTTTTGCCTTCTGCAAAAATAATATTTTTAAATGTTTTGTTCCATTAATACATCCTAACATTTTTTTTTTCCCGAGATGGAGCAAAATCAAATGTTGAAATATGAGAAGCTCCCATAAGGAAAATAATTCAAAAATTAAACAGATAAAATCTCTTCAAGGAACACTCTCTGCTGCAACTAAAGAGTGAAAGAAAAAAAAAACCACAACAAAAACTATACACATAAAACCATGCCGTATTTCCTTGTTCTGTTGGTTCCTGTAAAACATAACTTTAGTATCTGAACTACACTTAACATTTTAATCCAATGCTCACACAAAACTAGTGGCTCCAGAAGTTAAATACAGCAGTTATGTGGTATGAAGTAGTTGTATTACACTTGGCAGTATTATGAGATCTCTGGCTGTTCAAGTAGAATCTCACAATCATTGCTCAAATAATCTATATACAACAGCCAAAGATTAGAAAAACAGTCATTTTCTGAATCTGCAGTAATTTTTGGTGAAGACTTAAATATTTCCTTCATTATTTTAAATTAAAAGAAAGTGATAAATATACATTTATAGGGTTGTTTTAGAAGAACAAATCTCCTTTGATAGCCTGAAGATTCAAGGAACTGTTCTGTTTCAAACTGCGCATTCAGATAACTAGAAGTACTATAAAAAGGAGCTAAGCTGTTTCATTTTATTTGAAATCCTCACCTTCCTCCTATAAACCAGTCTTCAAAAGTTATGCTTTTTTAAACTGTGTGACTTGAAGGTTACAAAATAGTAATGGATCTTCCTGAAGCTGTGTTGCCTTTCTCCTCAATGTTACCACCTTTGGTTTGCTTGTCTCCACACCTGACTATTTTGTAAGACATTGTAAACCAAGACAATGAAAAAATGTACTCAGCTGAGGTTACAATATCCACCAATTTGATATAAGATCATGATAAATCAGTAAAATATACATCTACTGCACCTCTTTCTACTTCATTAAGTTACATATTTTTTGAGTACACTATAGAGCTATTTTCTCTTTAAACTCAGCTTGTTTGCAGTTTAATCTTCCCTCTCACACAGATGTCATGCATGATGGTGCACTTTTATTATTTCACACCCAACAAGTAAAACAAATCCTTGTCCTATTCCTTCCAATTGCCAAGAGCACAGAACTGAGCTGAATGCCCCACTCAGATCCCACTTACATTCACTCACTCCAAAGTCCATGTAACTTGATTTCAGCTCTCACATGCTGCCATCCAGAACTGCCAGGCACCCAAACTCTGCCTTGTGCAGCAGGCAGAGGGTGCAGGGGTGCCACAGCTTGGGTGGGTAGAATGATCCAGCTCAGCAGACCAAAATATTGTTTGTGTTCTGTCTTAATGTAACATTTCTCCATTCACACTTCCTCATGTGTACTGAAATCCAAAGTATGGTGCAAATGCACAGGTCTTTTCTGCCACCAAAGTTAGTTACATACTTTCCACGGCTACTGGGAACCCACTTGGAGCACTTTTAATAATGAGCCTTCTGGGCAGAGCACAGTGAAAAAACCCACTTTTAACCTACTGTATTTTCTGCCCACACTGGCAAAAAATTAGCACTCCATTAGCAGTTTACTAGCAAAAATCCATGGAATTTTGTTTCTTATAAAATATTAGTTATTTGGGGCCTAACAAACAAATACTAGCATAAGTTTTGATTCACAATTACTGTGATTAGGTCTATTTTTTTTCTTTTAAAGAAAGTTTCTGAATATCTTCACCTAGAATCTCTGTGTCAGGTTGTTCCATCATTCACCAGAACACCCTCAGGACTGCAGTCTCTTGGCCCCATCAGTCTGTAGGGGAACACAGGCATCATTCAGGGGGCTTTTTGTGCTTACTCAGTTTGCTCCAGTCAAGAGGAGCAAACCATACAAAGTGCCACATTAGATTAGACCAAAATCATTCTCTGACAAAAATCAGGAGCATTTGCTGAAGGAAAGAAGGTGAGAATGGGGCAATACATCACAATACTCACCTTGGCATGACCTTCCCCTTTGCCACCCATCTGTCACTGTGGAACCCTCAGATCTGTGACCCTCAAACCAGCATGGGGAGCTGATCCACCAGCAGAGATGTTTCCCTCAGCAGATGCACAGAAAAAAGGGAATAATAACTCTATTGGTATTATATAGAGCCTCATATAATGGAATGGCAAAATACTACTGTAAGATTCTTAAAAAAAAATCACTATTTGAAATCATCCTTTTTGTCTTTGCACCACCTGACTGTTTTTTGGTAATTCATTTCACAAATACCATATATGACTTTGAAAAAAATTTGTATTGTGAAATCTGGAAAATTCAGTCAAGAAGGATATTGTCAAATTCGAAAAATATTACTTTACTGTTGCTACAGTAACATCTTCCTAACAAGCCCTTTAAATTTAAACACTGTCTTAAGAGAGTTCTAGGTCAAGTTAAAAGACAATGTCAAGCTCTTCAGAGGAATCCAGTTCATATTCAGCATGGGTATGAATGCAACAGAAAGGTGAACTGAAGTTTTTACCTATTTCCATAATGACTTCCCTCACTTGCTGTGGTCTGTCCTACTTTCTTTTCCCTTAGCCACCCAGCAGTCTCTCTTCTGAGGAGAGAATTCTCAATTGTCCCTAAGGAAAATTTCCTAATCATTTTTTATCCTAGAGCAACTTATCATCTTCATTTAAAAAAAAAAAAAAACCAGCTTACATTTGCAAAAAGATATATTTGCAGAAATAAGTTTTCACCTCCTGAGATGAGACCAAGAATAAAAAGCTATTTCCAATTTGTCACATATGGAGAATAACTACACATAGATAATGTATGAACTGAGGAATTGCAGACTGAATGCAAAATTCATTCATGAAGCACCTGGGGACTATAACAGGAATTTATATTTATTTTTTCTATAACTATGCAATATCTGCTGTTCTCTCACTGGTCTTTAAGATAAGGGCCAGAGTTAAAGTCATTCTTCTGGGGAGGAGTTGGCAATATTCATACTGAGGATCATCTTTGGAAAAGGAGGAACAACCTCTTTCAGTTTCCATGCAGTTGTAAAGCACCAGTGAGTGGATTTTTGGCACCAGGCTGGTTTCAGAGCAATATTCAGTTCACTCGCATTTTCTCAAATGTAGGTTTTACAGTCCTTTCCAGATGTCAGCAGATACTTACTCATCAGAGAAGAATGAAATCCAAACCTTCTAACACATCCTAAAGTGGTGTGCCATATCAATTTTAAAAAAGTAAATTAAAGACACTAAGTATTGTTATTTCAGAAGACACACCAAACAGCCAACTCAAAACAATTTTAGCAATTTCTATTTAGTTTCATTTTAAAAACCCTGTTCTAATTATTTTATTTGGAAACGCATTACATTGAGTTCCTCTAAAAATACATGCAGGTGACACCACTATGTGGTTTGAATTACAGACTTTTCTAGTGTGTAAAATTTTGATGTCATCAACGTGCTCAATTACCAAAGAAATGAGTCAAATAAAAGTCCAGAGTCTACAAAAATTCAAGGAATGATCAAAACTGCTGAAAGCAGAAAGGGTGAACATTCACATTTACTAAGTGACAACAGCACTTACCTATAGTTAGGCACATGCTTAACTATTTGCATTGGTAATCAGAACCCAAATCAAACAGACAGACTTAATCATAGCTTTCACGTAATAAACTATTACAGAAATAGCTCTCCTGTGATTTATGAAGTGAGAAAAATATCATCATAATACCTGACATATATTATTCACAAATTAAATATGACTTAAAATAAATTACAAATAAATATAATCACAAATACTGTGGAATAAAGAAGCAGTAAGAAACTACATCCTGAAATTAATCTGCTTCCAACAGAGCTGCCAGCTCAACTTTTACTTACAAAGAACAGGAAAAAGAGCTGTTGTATACTGACCCAAACATAACAGATTATATTCTAGTACACTGACTTCAGGCTTAATAACATGTATTCAGGAGTGTCATATTGTCAGTCTGTAAATGGTTTGGGTATCCTTTTTTTTTTCCCCACAAACTGGTATTTAGTTGACATCTGTACAACTGGGAAAGGCTTTCCAAAGGTTACCTGGTAATGATGAAGCTGGTCAAACAGAGTTCTGGTAGCACAGCTGAGAGGAGCTCAAGGGACCAGAAGGTGGGAAAAATCCCAGGTATGAATGAGCCTTCTCTAAACAGAAAGGTAGGTCCTTCATGCCAAGTCAGCACCATTTTGGAGGACAAGACTTGACCAAAAGTAATTTGTCTCTGGGGAATTCATTCAAGCAGTCTGATAATGAGGTTACTCTGACAGTCTGATAAAGCCAAAACAGGGCCACAGGCATAAGAATATTATGTGATCTTTTTCTGCACTTGTTTCTTTGTATAATTGTTGTTTTACTGAACTCTGCATAAAGTAGAAAACTTGCTTTTCATTTGGACATGATTGTTGTCTGACTCTGAGGAGTAACATAGGTTGGCACAACACTGTGCCCTCTGTCTGCCAGTGACATTCCCAAATAAGGTAACACATACCCAATTCTACAGGATCAGGGTTGTAAAATGATACACCACCAAACCACCAAAGCCCATCCTTTGGCAAGAATTCCTTCCATGGAGGAGAATTAAGCAGAGGATCTCTGTCAAATAGAAGGAAAACATGGGAGCTCCTGAGCAAGTCTGTCTTCCAGACTGAGACAGTGGAAAATTGACTAGAAAGAAAATGTTCAAACATTTATTTGCTCATGCTCTCTGTCTTAAATAGAACATAGAAATATTTCTTAAACATATTCCATAAAATCAGGTCTAGATAAGCCATGTTTAAATATTTGATGTCTTAAGTCACCTTAAATCCTGGAACCCTGGACTAATACCTGTGACACTGAAAGGAACTGAACCTGGAACTCCTTTTATTTACATTAAACACAGAAACAGCTTCAGGAAAACTGGTGAAGCTACTCATGAAAGGTTGTATTTTATAAACCTCTGTTGATAGCAGCATCTCCTTGTGCAGGGATGAACTTTCATCTGAAAGCAGCTTAGTATTATTCTAATACCAAATGGACAAAAAGGAAGATACTGAATGTGGGTCCCTTCCAACTCAGCACATTCTGTGATAAGAAGGCCATTCTGTTAAAAGGTTGTTTGGTGGCCAAACATATGTACAAGCAAACTCACATTCTGGCAGTTTCATACAGAGACACAGGTGAAGATCATCTCCCTTTACATGCACTACTATTTCATTTGGTCTGTCTGTCTCCCTAAACCACAGGTTAAAAGAAAGAAGCACAACCACAGTCCTTGTAACAACCTGTGTAGGCACCACATCAGTGGGCAGCTGATCCTGTCAGAGTTCTTCCCCACCTGCTAAACTGTGAAAACAGTCCATAATTTGAAGAGGATGAAGTATTGTTTTAAAATTCTCTTAAGTAATTCTTTAATTAGGAAAGTTTGACAACTGGGTGTGATCAGTTCCTTCATTCAAGCTGAATCAGATCCTTCATCAAAGCTGTGTGTTCTATTTTCTGCAACAGCAACCATTTGACAGCTGTTTATTCTCCAGCCTGTGTGCCGTGTCCATTTCCTCCTTCCTTCTCAGTTATTTACTTTCAGATTACAAACTCTTTAGAGCAGGTGTTACTTAGAGAAACAAAAGCAAATGTAGAGAAAAAAACCAGCCCTCATCTGTAGATCTTTGTTGAGTGGCATAAAACCAAGCACAGACAGCACTAAAACAACCTTCCCATTCTACTTTCAATTGCCATTTGATTATAGCATTATAAATTTTATATTGTCTAAAAGTGTGAGTGATTGCTCCCAAAGAACATGATTGTTGCATTTTTCTGAAGCTCTTAAGATGGAAATTCACCACATAGTGTCAGTTAACTTTGTTTTTTCCTTTAAAATTTCTGTTTTCACTATTGTTGCATTTATTCTGAATACACAATACTTAGAGCTGCTCTTTGTCCTTGGAATTCATCCCCTGCATGCAACGTAAATTGTTAAAATGCAATTACGAGTTGACCTACTTAACTAAAATAAACATTCAGGTAGGAAATACTAACAAGAATACGTCAACAACTTTGAAATTTCACTTTATAATTGAGGAAATACAAATTTGCAACACTCGACTCCAGATTTCAAGGGTAAAAAAAAAAAAGAATGCAACACAACAAACACAGCCAAACAGATATTTCTTAAATATAGATGAAGCAAAAACCAAAATTTAAAGGAATACTCTGTGCTAAAAATTTTTTAGGGGTCAGTTATCTCTGTCAACTGTGTTGCTGCCTCCAAGGTGCATTCACCTACCTAAATGCCTGATGGCATTTACATTGGTGTCCAGTTTTCATTAACATCCAGCTACTTCCAGAAAGTCATGACAGATGACTAATTCCCAAATTTCTCTTTCCTCTCCTTTTGTTCTTCCTTTAGGACTTGACTAAGAAGTGAGATGGTCACTGGTGACTACGGCCTTCTCCAACAAATGGAAGGAGTTACATAAGGGTGAAACCATGAGATGAAGAACCAATGTTTAGCTGAGAAGTGGGCTGACAGCTGAAGCCAGTCATAGAAGAATTTTAGTACAATACTTTTCTAGTGTAAGTAAGGCATTGCACTGACTACAAACTGAGACTACTGAGCTGTGCTAAAATCCAGAAGAGGAAGGAAGATTTAATGAGTACCAGCTCACTGAATATATTTAATAGTTAACATCTATCATATCAGATATCAAATAAAGCTGAAACGCAAATATTTTATATGTAAAATATTCCACAATATAAATTAGAATTATAACAAATCATTTTGCCAAGAGAAATAAACCATAATGTATACATTCTTTTGAAAACAGAATAGATATTCATATTCTTTGGTGGTGATTTATCTGCATTAATCGAGGCTTATGATCTTTGATGTCACATTTTTAATTCAGCACTGAAGAGTAAATACAATTTAATGTCTGACTTATAAATCAATCCTGTAAGAGAGGCCAGGTTAATAGGAGACTATCTTTTATGCACACAGAAGTCAAAGTTTCAAGCCACAGAGAGCTCAGGAGAAATAGTGTCATAAATTAATCCTACTCCCAAACCCATCTCCATGTTGCTGCTTTGTGGACACCAAATACCAGCAGTGATTTCACTGCTTGTGAGCAAGGCTGTGGTTTAGACCCATTTTTTTTTTTTTTTTTAATTTCAGCCAAACCAAAACCCTTTACAAAAGAAAGAACAGTTTCTGTCAAGAATATCATAAACTTTTGTCGATGCCATTCTGCACTGCAAATCTGCAGTGATGGTAGTTCAAAAAAAAACACAGACAACTTCACACACACTCTTCCTCAGGCCTGAAGGTGAGGAATGACCTCCCAGGTGAAGTAAGGCTGTAGCCTGAAACAACTGCTCTGAGTTTAACTGAATTGTATGAACCAAATAAAAAAGTTACAGGGAAAAGGTAGCCTCTTGTGCAAGAGCAGAATATTAAAACAAGAAGAGGTTATAATATCTTTAGCCCTTTTAGGACAGCAACAAACAGGCAGGTAATTATCTCCTGCAGGATAATGAGAGTAGAAGGTTCTGTGTGCCAGAAATCCAAAACACCTCATTCAGCATCCAAGATTGATTTTCATAAGGTATTTTGTAGGATATGTTGAGGTTCAAACTTGAGAGATCAAAGATTAATTGGGGGGAGAGGGAGTGAAAAAGGGGGTTTTACCTGTATCTGGGTATTTCCTGACTTTTTGTTGAACTTTTTAAGTGCATTACAACATGTAATGTGTGTTTGGTCCCTGTTGCATTGTTTTCTATGAGGACATCTGGAAGTATGTGACGTTTTGGGAGGCACATTATCTCTGTGCATCACCTTGTGCTTGCTGGCTGTCATTTCAAGCTTATGTAACCATCAGTGCTTGCTGTTAAGATATGACTGAGAGAGAAGACCTTACACCCACTACAACCAGCTGTACTTCCCATAGAACTTCTAGTTACTGACTTTACATGGTAAATATACATTTATTTACATGCTAAAATAGCTTGGTCCATCAGCGTGTTGGTTTGAAGCAGAATAGGTATGCAATGTTAAATGCTGTCTGTGTATCAACATACTGTGTTTAGTATTTAAGTGTGTTTTGCTGAAACAAACTATAGGGGAAAAAAAGAAGCCACAGGAAGATGCAGTAATTTACTGAGCTCCTGCTCAGAAAATTCCTTCTCAAAAGGAATAAAATCTATACATTTAGTCCCTCTACTCCTTTCAGAAAAAAAAGGTCCCTAATTTTTTATGAGTATAGCTGTTTTGAATGGCAAACCATTACTGGGGATGTTCTAGGGTATTTACACTGTGAAATATTTGAGGTAGATATAGAGCCTTTCTGCACCTCTCACAAGTAAAGCCCCTAAAACTCATACAAGAAAACTCATTAAACATATGTACACACTAACAGCCATACTCTTCATGCTTTCACTTGACTGTCCAAAACTCATGTCTTCTTTCAGCTTTCCAATCCCAGACTCCCCTACCTTTTCTCTGTCTTGCCAGCAGACCTCCTGCTCATTTATCTGTTTTCTATCCCTTGCTCATTCTGTTACACCCATTTCTTCTCTGTCTTATTCAGAGGTCACCTTCATTTGTTTGCAATTACCAAAGGGTGATTTCCTCAGAGAAATTTCTTTCCAGGATTACAAATATCCATCAGACACTTCATTTGTTTCCATCCCTTATGTGACAAACCTGCCTGATTACTCACAGAACCTTCTTAAACAGCTCACTTTAAAGTCCTATAGGTCTTGAAAAGATTTGGAAGTAATGTAGTAGGTGATCCTCAGCCAATCTAACTTTAGATTAAGCTGCCTCATTAGTGTCACCTCTATGGGGAAACACAGGTGAATTACTCTCCAAACATATTTAAACACCTGTCCCCAAGTCAAACCTGAGCATGTGATTTTGAAGAGCTAAGGTGTAGTACCTACCACATAAATATTTACAGCTACTCCCCCTGGCCTGGGAAATGTATAGAGATGATAGTAAGTGGAAAGCAATAGCTGAACTCAGGGAGACATTTATCTGACCTATGTTAGATATGTACAGTTGGGTAAAATTAATTGAAATTTATAAACTAGAAATAGGTTAAAAGGAGCCTAGAGTGATTAGCTCAATTAATTACATTTAGTTAGACGATTCCCACCCCTTACATTCAAGAAAAATAAATCCTTTCTATTCCCAGAGCAGTTTCTCACTGTCTACACAAATTTCTTTACTCTGTTTTTTATCACAGCTTTGGCCTGAATGAATGAATATTTCTATTTTGTGAATCCCTTCTTGTCACCTTTGCTCATTTTCTCATGTCTCAGACTGGTCCATTGGACATCTCAGTTTTGCTGCAGCATTTGAGTGTCTCTTCAAACAGAAATAGTAACCCCATTTAATCTTAAATTTACATGTTTACAGATCATATACAACTCATAAATCTTCATTTCTGATCTCCAATTCCAGTAACTTTACTTCTACTAAAGGTTTAATTCCTCATTCTGTCTTTTAAACATCCACATTCCCAACATCTCTCTATTCCTTTGTTTCTCTTATGTTTGTTGACCTCCAAACACACATTTCTCCATCTGCGTCTTCACCTGCTTACTCCTCATTTGCAAACATGAAACTGTTTGACCAGCAATGACATCAGCCATTGCCTCCCTAGATTTAAGAATGACCAGGCTGAGCTTAACCAAACATCCACCCAGCTCAGCATCCTGTCTGTGACGGAGGCCAGCAGTGGACTTTGCCTCTTGGAGACTTTCCATCCTCTGCCAATTTAATGACCAAAACCAAATAGATCTTTCCTCCAGTTGCTGAATGTCCCCCCAAATCGGCCTGTAAACACCAACACAGGTTTTAGCAAGACATCAGATACAACTGCAAGATTTTAGCTTGACTTTAGGCTACATTATAAGCAGGATGAGGCCAAAACATGTATCCTTCTCAAGAAGCTGGGACATAAACTGCCTCTTAGCTTACACAGGTCTTCTTATGGCTTTGGATATATAAGACTGACAGTAACCACCCACATCTGAGCTTGTGCCCTTATGGTCCTCTTTCCAGGCAATGGAAATCTGATGGATACAGGAGAGCTCAGCTCCCTGCTTATCAGAGTGCAGTTGCCCTTTTCTCACCAGTGCCAGTCTCACCACACTGATGTCTATAAGCTGTTCACTGTAACAAAGTACACAGACATCATTAGTCTGTCAACACTAACTACCCTTTGCTATTTTAGCAGAACTGCTCAAATATTCCAGGATCTAACAATTAGGAATAACACAATTTCCTCTCAGCAGGCTGACTGACATCATGATATAATGATGGTGTGCTATGGTGAAGTTTCTGGGACTGGTATTATTTATGGGCAACAAAAAACACAAAGGAAGACAAGTCTCTACTTGTCTCTTTGATTTCACCAAACAGAGAAATTTTGGGATACGTTCAGGTAGGAAGCAGAGGAAGAAAGAGGAAGGAAGCAGAGACAAGCTTATCTTGCCACACACTTCTCTGTTTTCTCTTAATCAGTAAGACAGACAAGAACACCAAAAAAAAACCTCCCTAGAAGTCCCTTTCTACAAACAACCTTTAGAGCACCCTGTAATTACTTCCTTTGACTGATAGAGAAATAATTCACTTCCTGTCCACTTCAAACTTTTAACAAAAACAAGTTAGATTATAAAAAAGGTATTATAAAACAGTCATGGCATGATTACAAAAACCATGAATGCATGTTCTTACCTATGATTCAATGGAATTAACAGATGGACATGCCTTGGTATCAAGTTACTCTCAAGTTGCTCTCTAACGTAACTGAATACTTAAGAAACATTTCTAGGATATGAAAAAATATTTTTTATTAAAGGAAGAATAGTTTCCTACACTGAATCTCATGTTCTGAGCACATAGCTTTGTCTTACTTAACTGTTTCACTGCTACTTTCAATTTCTTGCATTGTATCCTAAGTTACACTCCATCATCAATAATGATACCAAATAAATACGGTATTGAAATACCCGACTGCCTATGAGCAGCTCCAATTTAACTGGAAAGTTCAAGTTTTTCTATCGAACAGATGGTAACATTCTAATTTTCCTACTTTCTCAGCTAGTCTGCTACAAGCCCAACCAAAATTTGGATGCAAATGCTACTGAAGTCAATGGGAAGGTTGACATTGACTTGGTTGAGCTTCAGCTCAGCTCAGAATTGCTACAAGAAGCAAAATTTCAGTCCTCATGGATCTTCAGGACAGTTGCCAATGATGGCTGAGAACAACAGCAATGTTAATTCTGTTCTGGTAACTGTTATCTGTCCAACCAGACCTAAAATAAGAAATACTTCTTTGCTATTGCCCATGAAATGCCCATAGACAGAAGCTCTCTGTCACTGTTTCCTTTGGATTGTATTTGAAACCCTGACTGAAAAGGGAAAAAAAAATATTTTTTCATCTCTCCTATTCTTTATTTCATTCTCTTGAAATTTAAGTATGAACACTGGAGAAATGTCTTCCACCAATGGTAAACAAATTCCCTGCAGTTTCTTAATTGTGATCAGCTTTAATCACTCAGAGGTCCTAACCCATCTCTGAAATATTTTTTCAGCAGCTAAACATGCACAGAGCACTTTGTGAAAGTACTACAACTAACATGCAACATTTTTTAAAACTCTTCGAGTAAAAATTCTATCCTTGATTGCATTTAAACCCTGGTGAAATGCAAGACACTGTCTTTGTTCATTGTATGTGTCAGGAACCCACATCTACAGGCTTAGGAGAATATATGTTTATAAGCTGAAACGTGACTGACTGATCTTTTTGTTATTTAGTTTAAAACTAAATAACATGTGACACAACAAAATTTGTTTGTGATTATCTGAATACAGCTTTGAAGGAACTTTTACATTGTGTATGGAACAAATTTACACTGTACATGGGACAAATGTTTCCAGAAACTTCCCCAGCATATCAATGTAGTCATTTAAGAAGAACATGCAGACTGAAAAATGGAATTGCACACAGCACAAATGATCAAATTATATTGCAAAATTCTGGTCACTGAAGGTTATAAGCATCATTTTACACATTAGAGGTCAATGTGAAGGCACTGCAGCAAGCACACTTGCTCTTTTCTGATACATGAGGACAACTTCTGCTGTAAAGTATCGATGCTTTAGTACCAATGGAAGTATATGATTAACGATGTTCACCAAGTTCTCTCTCTCACCCAGCCTATAAAACACCATTGCAACTTTCTGAATTGATTAGTCCACTTAAAAATCAGTACAATGAAAATACTTGCATAGTTGGAGCTGCAGTTTTTACTGAAGGTACTGCTTAGCATTGTGACCATCAACACAAGAATGGGATAATCCAAATCTGTGGAATTCAGCAGACATGATCAGGATATATTCTTCCCAGATGATTATTTTGTAAAACACTGAAGAAGTTTCATAATCTTCAATGGACTGTGTCTTATAAATGAATAAAGATTCCTTTAGAATATTAAACTCCCAGCTCCAGTGTTTCATAAAAGACTAATGAATACTACTATGTACTCTGTTGATTTTTTTTTCTGTGGAAAAGACAAGAATCTCTCTTCTGGGCTAGACCTGAGTAAGAAAAATAGAGAGGGAAAAGGCTGTACTTGTCTTCATTTGTTCAAATTTAAAATGCTGCTATTAATCATCATAGAATGATGAATGATAAATGTCAAGAAATGGAAGAATATGTGCTTTTGTTGATAATAGCACTTTATAAAAACCTCTTCCCTCAGGAACAACCTACAAAGTCTCATGAATTATATAGATAGAAGAAGCACAAATCCAAATCTTGTAACTCATTTAACTGTAACTTTATATCTTCCAGTTTCTTAAACAAGTTTGTAAGTATGTTATAAAATAAATAGGTTAGCATTTGGAAATGGATACTATACTGGGAAGCCAGACAAAAGTTGACCATACAAAAGAGCAAAATAATTCAATTGAATTAAAACATCCTATGAAACAGGGAAGGTCATGAACTACTTCTGAAAGAGCTTTTATGAAGACTTTCTGAAATTATAGGAAAGAAGTTAATAAAAACCTGTTTCTGTAATTACTTGGCTTTTAAGTCAGTTTCCAGCACACATTACAGAGGTTTGATAAGGCATCTATGTTCAATTTTCAATTAAAAAAGATGGGACAAAAAGAAACCAAATGAGCATCTTCCACCTATAACCACAAATAATCCCAAAATTTGCATACCTTGTAAAATTACAGTTGTGTCTCCTGATTGTGTCTAAAAAGTGTACTCTAAAATTGAACACGATCTATTATAATAAATAGTTGGAACTCAGGATTAATGAGATCTGAAACACTGGTCAATAAAAGAAACAAAAGTGGTCTAATGGAAGAGACAGACAAAACTGTTCCACTTCCAGCAATGCAAACGTTTCCCTGCATCTTGTCAAACACAATCAATCCTTTCCCATCTTTCACAGAGATCTGTGAAATATCAGTTAGGTCTCTATCCCAGCAAGAAGTAGAAAGGCTCAGCTTGTTTTGCTGCTGTTGAAATACGTCCAAATTATACCCCCAGAGCACTGGATTCACTGTGTAAAATCAAGCTGCTCTTCCCCCATTCCCTCCATGCAAGGACAGCCTTAACTGGCAGGCAGGAATCCTCGCCCAGGCAGAAGCACAGGGAAGTGACAAACACACAAACATTGTTTCGTAGCTACAAGAAGCTGAAAAATATCCTGTGACCCAGACTGATTTAGCAGTTTGTGTTAAGGGAAGTTTGTGTTAATCAAAACCTGACTGGTTTGAAAGCACAATGTTTAGCCTATTGCATTATTAAAGGCAAAAATTACAGCTATTACTTTCAATATTTTTATGCAAGCTTTCTCTTCAGCAGATTAGGAGAAACAGTCATATCTATAGCAACCATGAGAGAGGAGGGAGGGATAAATCCAGTCCAAACCATCTCCCCTTAAAACCTTGCATCACTACCTTCACTACAGCAAGCATAATAGCTTATTTTTATTGCCACTTGACTGAAGGCTCATTAAAAATATGGTCAGCTAATTTTAATTCCTTCTTAATAAACAGAATGTATATGAGGAGAACTGCACTGACACTACTGTGGAAGGTTTGCTTTGTTTCTTAAAGTGATTTAATTTTCTTGTCTTAGAAAAAGATTTCTTGCGGACAGTTTGTTCAGCCTTCACTCTGTGATCTCCATAAAAACACTAGATAGGTATTAAACTGAGAAAAAAATACAACATTTTCCAAGTTATGACCTTTGTGACTTAAAGTGAGCTTCAGGAAGATACTGTAAGTGAAATGAGACTGACTGTATTAATAGATATTAACAGAAAATTCAGGTGAGCATACAGTCCTGGGCGTCTCAGTGCAAGGAAAGCACTGCCAGGGAGGGTGTCACAGGAGAATTGCACCGATTTTAAACCCACAGAGTTTGTTTTGAGGATCCCTTCATGTCAGCGTGGGTCATTTCACAGGTGGGGATGTTTAGTGGCGTCTTCTAGAAGAGGAAGGGGTTGGTCGAGAATGTCTCGACAGAAAGAGGCTGTTTAATGGGCAGCACCGGGGATTTTCTGACATCTCTAAAAGAGCCTTTCCCGGAGCCAGGGCTGGCTTCCACCTCCAGAGGAACGAGTTGAGGGGACACCACCAAAGGCTGCACGGGCGGGTTGTGGCCCGGGAATTTTCCAAACACAAGGGCAGCTCGGAGGGCTGGATCCAATGGAGAAGGGTTAAATATGTGGAAGCTGGAAGCATTTTCGGGGACTCGGCACTGGGGTATCTCGACTTGAGGGGCCTCGTGAGCCTCGGCGGAAGTTTTCAGCGTGTGGGGCCAGTGGGTCAGATCGGCTCCGCCGGGGCGTCCCCAGAGATCCCGCCGGGACACGGCGCCGGGCAGGGAGCGGGGGGAGCGGCGGGGCCAGGTGTGAGGGGCCGGGAGCACATCGTGAAGGACCGGAGGACGGGGACGGTCACCCCGAGCCGGCGGTGAGGGACCGGAGGACGGGGACAGTCACCCCGAGCCAGCGGTGAGGGACCGGAGGACGGGGACGGTCACCCCGAG
>WEIV01000102.1:57065-107367 GCA_013390005.1 Calyptomena viridis
CCCGCCGGGCTGCGGCTGCCCCGGCCCGGCTCTGGCCCCGGCGGAGGCCGGGATCCTGCCCGCCAGAAGGGCGCTCCGCCTGCATCCCCCGTAAAGATGGCTGGGGATGGGAAGGGAGTTCATGTGCTTGTTCTACACACCTGTACAGGGAACAATGGAGCCGTACAGGAGCAATGGCCATAAACTGAATCATAAGTTTCACCTCAGCGCGAGACAGAACTTCTTCACGCTGAGGGTGCCAGAGCACTGGAACAGGCTGCGCAGGGAGGTCACCGAGTCCCGCTCTCTGGAGACGTTCCAAACCCACCTGGACACATTCCTGTGTCACCCGCTCTAGCTGACCTTGCCTTGGCAGGGAGGTTGGACTAAATGATCTCCAGAAGTCCCTTCCAACCTTGACAATTCTGTGATTCTGTGAAACCAGTTGAACCTGTCAAAGTTTTGTCCTGAAACAAGTGCCAGCTGTGTGGATCCTCCCTGTGGCCTGCTCAGCAGTGGTTTATTTACCAGTGCTTTCTCCACAGAAAATTACTGGCCATCCTGAAGGATTTTAAGAGTCCTCAGGTAAACAAACACCTCTGTGAGTTTGCCTGAGAGATGTCCACATGGATGACGTGTTCATCCTCCACCTCCTGTCCCCAATGCACTCCACATAAGTGGGGGTATCACTTCTGCCAGGAGGGATCAGCAGGCTCAGGCAGAAATCCATGGACTCCCTCCTGGTTCACAGGCTCTCCTTTTCTCACTAACTCATTGCAACACTTAACCTTTAAGGCAACAGTCACAGCCACCAAGCTGAAACAGCACACGTGCTGTGTCTCCTGGCAAGGGATGTCTTTTTGACCAGGACAGCCACACTGAGTGATGGGCAGTCCCAGACCCCTCCATCACCCACACATCTGCTTTATTCCTCCCCAAAGTTTCAGATTCTCCCGACCTTCTTCATACTTCAGGTAAATAGTTCTAACTGTGCCTGACATGCTTCACCCCTGGCTTTAAACAGGTACAGTCATGACAGATTCATGCTCAAGCTAAGTAAAGGTACTCAAGGAGTAAAAGTTGTAGCACATGAAGTGGCTTTGCCATAGACCAGCAAACAGAACCACAAAAGCCCACAGAACAGACTAACCCTGAAAGAGCCCGGCTGTTCCTCTTTGCTCACCTCGAAGGTGAGGAGCATGTTCAGATCAGGGTGGACACAAAGTTCAACTACCACACTGGGATCAGCTGGGACCTGCCATAGGGTATCAGCCACGTCTGGGGGCCCAGGTCAGTGCTTTGCCCCAGGCTTCAGTCAGGGCATGGGGTGGGAGCTTGTGCAGGGCACAAAAGGGGCACTGACACCTCCTGGTGCCCTGACAGCCAGCTGCAGACCTTTTACTCTCTCAGTTTTGCTCTGTGGGAAAGGCATGAGCCTCTGTGCTGGGGAAAAAGGACCCAAGGCTTCTAGAACTTGTGCTTCTGAACTCTTTGTGGTTAAGGTTGGTGACTCAGATGCAAAAAAAGGGCAATATTTTATTCAGAAAACAGAAATTTTTAAAAAAGTGTTCATATTGGATGGTCTTTTCAAGCATTTCTGTCCTTGAGGTCTGTTACATGACTGCTTACATCTTGCAGGGGAGTGGTTTCACTAACCTAAAAGGTCTCTTTACCTCAGGAAAATCAATTTTCATGACTCTGAGGGAAATCCGAGCACTGAAAGGGGAGAAACAGAAAAGGAGAGAACAGCATTCTATGGAAAGGACAAGATGAGAAATGAAAGTGCTGAAACATAAATTAGTATATTCTCATGGGTTATGCAAACCATCTGGCTTTAAAAGCTAGTAGTAGGAACAAGGAAAAAGGTCATTGGAATTAACAGAGAACTGCAAAACAACTGAAGGTAAGAAAGGAGCAAATGGCAGGCACAGTGAGAGAACAAGTTGTACACCAAAACACAAAATAGCAGGGACATTACTGGAAGTCATTGCACTCTGCAAGGAATGATTTGCATAGTTCCTGTGAATTTATGATCAAATACTATGCAGATTTTAAAAGGAAATTAAAATTCTCATAGCCACTCTGCAGAGGATTAGCAAAATAATGACATTTGTTCAAAAACATGTGAAGCAATGTGAGAAATCAAGAGAAAAAAGGGCATTCATTGAATACGGGAAGAAATCCTTGAGTATACAAATCTATTAAAGACAGGAGTTAGGTGTCAAGGAAAGAGTAAAGAGTCAATCAGTAAGTGAATTAGGCATTTGAAAATAACTCAAGTTGCAATTCTCAGGACTGGAAAGTGTAAAGCATCTCCTACCTGGTTGTATTTTACCATTTTATAGTGGGCTACACCTAACAAAGATACACAGATCTGTCTTAAAGCCCCAGGAGCAAACAGGTTGAAGTCAGTGGCATTAGGTATAATGAATTTTGCTAATGATGTGTAAAAACTGCAAGACTTGAGTCTGTGTGCAAATTAGATGAATAACAGTATCACAGTGTAAATAACATGTCACATGCAGGTTAGTTGCTGGTTCACAGTCATTTTATCAAGACATTTCTCACTGCCAAGGTTTTTAATAGTTTGTATAATAAATTAAGCATTCATGTTTAGGTCTACCAACCTCATGAGGTTGTTTTGATTGTGGTTTTTCTTATCATGTTTTCAATAATTTTCTGAACTGTGGAAAAAGAAGTCCTAGGGGGTGAAACTCATTTGTGAAAATTACTAAAAAGACTAAAAAAATTACACCATTCTTGAAGTCAGAGATGGTGTGGGGCTCAAACAGAACTGTAGGACTTGATAGTTTTGAAAAAGGGATACAAGAGGGTATCAGTGAGTTATTTCAGTAAGGGCATAGTAAAATCTTTTTGGTAAAATTCTAAACTAGCAAAGATATTGAATGGTGGCTGAGAGGGTAAAATATCAGCTCTGCCTTGCTAACGTGTCTGGAGGTGAGTGTGAGACTTTATGAAAGAATGACATTGGAAATTATAAATCTTCACATTTCAGCACAGTGAATAACTTATTGAAGTTTAGCATGTCCTTAATTGCTGGAGCTGAGTCTTTTTTTGATACCCATTTAGATGTGAAAAACATGCTGGGCAAAGTGAAAGAAGAGATGGATAATCTATATGATTTTATGCATATGAAAGATTTACATCCTTATCCATGGTAACCACAGCTGAACAGTTTTTCAAGGAAATACTTTTCTGTTTGAAAATGCTGTGTGGTCTGACTAAGGTTTTTCATGAGAAACATACATGTTTAAATAAAAAATCCACTAGTAAGTGCCAGAAAAAGAGATCCAGAAGGGATCAGAAATGATCCCAAAATGGATACTTGGACCAGTAGCCAGGACAACTGTGTGGCCCAAGATTTTGAAGGTTCCAATTTCTGCTCTGGTTGACTCAAAGACATGTTCTTTGAACACTGGATGTTTAGGTCAGCCTCTCTTGCAATTTCAATGGGCTGTTCAAGATTATATTAAAAGCCCTGCTAAATTATATTAAATGGCTCTGCTAGAGAAGACCTTGATAGGCAGAAGTACTTTAGCATGGAAGAGGCAAGAAGATGAGTATAGGATTTATTTTGTTGATTTAATATTGTTTAGATGAAATATTAGGAGTATCAAATTAATCAGATGGAAACTGAGTTAATGGTAGAACATTTTAGAGATGTCAGAACAAAAGGTGCCAGAATTACAGGAAACAAAAATTGGGCAGGTGTAAAAAAAAAAGATAAACACAGGTTTCCATTAAAGTACAACATTGCCAGAGAATAATTCAGACACAAAGATATACAAATGGAAAACACTCTTAATACTTCTACACTTGTAAGTAATTGTGATATGGATAAAATGTTGTAAACAGGATTAAAATAATATGGGACAGTTAAAGGCGAAGTATAAGAATTATACTACACAAAGGTAGTATCTGTGTACTTAGTTACTGAGGCTGTGTCTGGAAGCCTTTGCAGGTCTGTTTTTTAATTACAAATGGGAATTATATAAATATAAGCATCTGCAGAACTGTAGAAATTGTATCTGTATATTTGTGCAGGATAGAACTGCACGTTTTGTCTAAGGATCACAGAGCTATCTGTCAGTTTATCCAAGTACAAAGAGCCTGAACAAAAGGTCAGTTCCAGCAATGCTAAATACACTCTAGCTCCACAGACAAACAAGCCCTTAAAGAAAAAGAAACATTAAATTACCTCCTTCATTTTCTTTCTTTCTCTCATCCCCATCTCCCTCATCTGCCCTTCCCCAAATCAAGACTTCTGAGCACGTTGTTGCAGATCATTTGTCCCTGGTCCACAGTCCACAGGGAACAAAACCTATCAGGCAGTTTATCTAAGATTTGGTAACCTAGATATCTTGGCAGAGCTTTAGGATGTATTGGGGGTCCTACGGGTGAAAGGGAGGAAAGAGATAAAGGGGCTTGTGCTATATCCATGCCCAGACTATTTTATTCTTTACATTTTCTGGCTTAAGAGGACATGGGTAAAATATTCAAAGCCTGCAGCTGTATCTACAGACACAAATGGAGATTTTGCAGGCTCTGCTGCCCGTGTAACCTTCACCACACTTTTCTGAGGGCAGAAAGAGCTGCTTGAGCAGCAGGAAGCCTCCTGCACTTGCTTGTGATTTGAGGACTTCTTTCATAAGACCGTGAAAAATGAGGCCAGAAAAACCATCTCGAGAGCCCCCTCTTGGAGTACCACGGTTACAAGAGGAGCAGCACCCACTGCCTCTTTGCACATGGTTGGTGTGAGCAGTCACACACTCTGCTTTAGCAGCTTGGCAAGCACTGGGCTCTCCCCAGGGTGATCAGGCAAAGACACTTGAACAGGGACTGGAACATTTTGATTACATTTATTCACTATTTTTGATGGAAAGTTCAAAGTGAGAAGATTAGTATTTAAATTATGGGAGGGGGATATTGCACCTGTATTATCTACCTCTAATAGCCCTTGGTGTAAAAACTGTCAAGAACATTAACAGAAATTTTGCACTATGCATTCACAAGTAGTTTCTTTTGCTTGTGTATATTGAAAAAGTACATGCATGGTTATATAGCTCTGTGTGTTTGATCTTTTCATTAAGAGAAAATGTATCATTTATTCCATGTACATGTTTAAAAACAGAGAATTAAAATAGCTAATATTTTAAAGCAGCTATGAAGAAAGGACTTTGCCCTGCAATAGTGATGAACAATATGTCTAAAAGGCCCCCAAGTGCCTGAGACACTAAGAATGTTTAGAGGGTGAGAAGTTCTACAGAAGCCTGGACTACTGAGAGCTAATTCTACTGATACTACTCTCTCCATACCAGTACAAACACTCACTTAAATTTCAATTTGGTCCTTGTATTCTGCATTCAGCGACTAAATTAAAAAAAGGAAAAGAAAGTTCCTAAAGGGAAAAATCTTTAACTGGTGTGAAAAGGTGTAGTCCCAGGTCACATCAGCAGTGATTTTGGTCTTTTTGTTTCACTCATTCCTTATTTCATAGTATTACTAAAAGTACTTGAAGGGATTTTAGCATTCAATACAGGAATTATTGATTTTTGGTGTTTTTCAATTCGTATCTATAAAACTAGCAGAGCCTTTGAAATTTTTAAATGAATTCATACCGAACATGTTTAGCACGAAAATAAATATTTGCAGGGTCTATAAGATATCAGATTTCTTGATGGAAGAGTGCAGTACAATTAACTCTATGAATATTACAGCAATTCAGTTGTACTAGGAATGATGTTTTAATATATGGTTGATTTCACCTATTTGAAAGCTTTTTTTTCTTGTTTCCAAAATTGTATTAGAAAATGTCTTTACTCTGATGCATGCTAGAAGTTTTGGTGTAGGTATTTCAGCATCACTGAGGAACCAGAAGAAGAAAGCCAGAAGGAAAAAATCCTTGAGAACCACGCAACTGTGTGACTGATAGTTTAAAAAAGGAAAAGTAAAAAAGTAGGTTGATTTTAGTTATGACTGGTAAGCTATGAGCCAGTCTTCTATTCCCTGTGCTGCAGCTGAATGTTAATGGTTTTTATGTGTTTCTGGAAAGGAGCCTAAAGTGGAATGTTCAGGGCCTGAGAGATGAAATGCAGCTAGAGAAAATTACCTGTGAGAATAGCAGGAGATGTGACTTACATTAACTGCAGAGCTAAACATCTCTGTATATGAGTGCTTAGGTGTTCTGAGCTGACTTCCAAGGCTGTAGGAACCCTTGGTACCAGAGCAGCCCCTTTGCTGTGCATGGTAGTTTGGGATTGTGAGGAAAATTTCCGTCATCTCCCCTGCTGGTTTGTTAGGGATGCTGGAAAGAGCAGCTTCTGTAAATGCTGGCACATTTGTAGGTCTGGACTGAACCCAAATTCATTTAAGATTCATTTAAAATTCTAGCTGACTTGTTCAAATACCACTTATGGTGAATACCTACAGGAAACAGGGTGCTGAAGCTGCTTGATGTAAAACTGGAGGAAGGAAGAGACGGCACAAATCAACCTATGAGTAACATGCATGGATGTGAGCCTGTGGAGAACAGCCCCTGGTGTCTCAAGGCAGGGATACCGTAACTGATGGATCCGAACTCTGAGGCATCTTTCTGGCATCTTTCTATCTAGTGTCAGACTATAAAAGGGAATTTGGGCTTCACTGAGAGAAGGATGGCCTCTGTGAGAACGAGCACAGGTCACTGATGTGCTCTAGAGCTGACCCCTTTTCACTGAGAAAGCCTGGATTTCTTGCTTTGCCCACCATCCTTTCAGATCAACACAGAGGCTGAACTGTGACTTACCCATCTTGTAATTACTGGAGAGAGATTTCAACATCAAACCAACCTGAATTCCTACTGATATTCATGGGCAGTTGGAGTTCTCAGCACAGCTGAAAACCTTATATTCTGAGCACACCATGATGTGATATATAGATGAAAGGATTACATGTTTGTGTTTTTTGAGAATGGGTTCTTGTTCTTAGAAAACCAGCCTGAAACCCTGAGGTGTGAAATGAATAATTACATTTGGCTACCATTGATCAAAATTGATTTGAAATGTCATTAGGAAGTCGAATCTTAAAATTAATTAGGTGCCTTTAATGGGAAGAAGTCCAGAAACAGTTTAAAAATTCTATTTTCATCCATCTTTGCTAATCTGTAAGACTCGATGCTTGGTGAATGGATTTTACGACCAATAACTAATCCTCTGAGATACCCCCTCCTCTTGTGCTCAATTAAAGAATGAATGAGATTACTGCACTTTTTCATTCTGAAAGAATAGGCCTGCAGTTGATTAAAGCCACTGAGGAAGCTCTGGTTATGTGTCCCCCACTTGCTGTGCCTGGCTTGGGAACAGTCTGGTTCAAGTGCTGAGCATCCCCAGCTGCAGCTTTGAGGTGACAAATGTTATAATCCGACATCTCATACAGGCTTCCCCAAACTCATCGAAATTTTTCACCCTAGTCACACTGTGCTTTTGTAAGATGGTGGTAAGTAAACCTACAGGGATCTGGGAAGATACAGGGATCACTGTACCTTCTGGGATTGAAATTCTGGGATTGCAGTGAGTAGTGCCATAGCGATGCTGTTGCACAAGTCAGTGTTGTCCTCAGAGCCGGGTGTGAATTGCATGCAGCAGACTTTAGTGTAGAGCTGTACAGTGGACCTCGAGTAGAACAAAAGCACTGACTGTTTGCTGTCTTGTGAACAGCAAAGGGTTTGTATCATGCACAGAGCAGATACAGGGAACAGTTTGGGGGCAATAAGTAACTTCTTTTAATGTGATTAAAGATAGGGTGTCATTCAACACAATCAAAGAAGAGATTAAAGCTGTTCACATCTTCATTTTGATACCACTTGACTTTTGAGTGCCTGACTTTTCAGCTCTAATGATGTTCTTAAACCATGTTTTTATGTGTTACACAGAATCATAGAGTCATTAAGGTTGGGAAAGACCTCCAAGATCATGGAATCCAACTGTTAACCCAGCACCAATGTGTTCACCACTAAATCATATCCCCAAGTGACATATCCACACGTCTTCTAAACACTTCCAGGGACAGTGATTTCATGACTTCCTTGGGCAGCCTATTCCAAAGCTTGACCACATTTTCAATGAAGAAATTGTCCCTAATATCCAATCTAAACCTCGCCTGGCACAGGTTGAGGCCATTTCCTCTTGTCCTGAAAACAGACGAGGACTCTGGGTTCACAAAATGCAAAGCACAGATTTTTGGAATTTCCATCCCCTTGCTATGGTGATGAGAGGAAGTGTGGGACAGCAGTCAAGAAACCACTTGTGTTCCTCTCCATTATTTTCTCCAGCATCTCTCGCTTTGGCTGCCTGTTGCTGAAGACATAATATGCTTTTGGGATAAGCTTATCCCCTCTCGATGTCCTGTCTGGCAAATGTCGTCCTGCTTACTATAAAACTCAGAAGCAAACCTGGTGGTGACCCAGAGGTTAGAGTATCTGCTATTGCTGTTTTGTGACTGAAAACTTGGAGTATCATTGAGCATTTGTTCATCCCAACATGCTGGGAGGAGATCTAGAACTGAACAATATGTTTGACAGCAACTCAGAATGAGCTCAGATCCTTTTCACTCCAGTTTTATAGCTAATACTTATTGACATGGCTTATTTTGAGTAGCAAAAAAAAAAAAAAGAGATAAATTAAGCACATAATTTCTAGTATAAAAAAATTAGAAAGTCTTGCCCAAGGCATTCTAATATCTCAAAGTACAAGACTGCTTGAACCATTGCCTATGATGTGCTTGTTTTAAAGAAGGTCACTGAGGATGTTCTGTGATCAAAAAAAAAAGGGGAAAGTTCATGGTAATGACAGCTGGGGAGAGGCACATTGTTTGGACTACACTGAAATTACATTATGTGTCTCCAAAAGTACAAGATTAAGTTGAGAACAGTCATGGGTTTTGATGAAACTATTAAAAGTTGAATAATAAAAGAGAGAGGATGCTCTTTTTCTGTTCTGAATCACTACTTTAAAAGCCTTCCCATTGCTCTCTGTTGTAGTTCAGAGTGTTCCAATAGAGCATCAAAGACCAAACAAAAACACCTACTTTACTTCTCAGGGGAATCTCCCTCCTAGGCTGAGCATTTCCCATGAACTTTTCTGCTCTGTATAACAGAGCTGCTACTGTATATGACTAAGTGGGCTGAGTCACATACAGAATTATTATGCAATAGTGTTAATAAATGTGGACACACATTTATTAAAGTCTCAGGAAAGCCAAGGAGTGGCTCCCAGCTTTGAAAAGACAGGCCACAACTGCAAAACTCTTCCTATTTAAAAATTCATATCTCCTTATGCCATCCTAACCCACAGGCAGCCTCTCTTGTGAGACAATTATGGTGAGGTTGGCACCCTGTAGAAACATAAGAAAAAAAGGAAGAGGGAGAAAATAAAGATACTGTGCTGGGGTCCTACCCATTGAAGGAAGGGATGAGGCTGTGCAGCAGCAGCCACACAGAGGTGGCCTAGAAAGGATTAGGGAGGACAGTCAGAGGTGAGGCTGTCAGGAGAGCTCACAGGTCCTCACAGGTCCCCTGTGTGCTTCACTAGGAACTGTCTAGAGCCCAGCCATGGCCTAGACCCTGTGCTTGAAAGAAATCCACTGTCAGGATTCATAGCACAGATGAACAAAGTTCTTGCTTTGAGGTGTGTGATGGATATTTAGTGTTCTATCATTGAATCTCCTATACTGCCAATGAAGAAAAGGAATATCATGGTGAAAAAGTGGGAAAGGCGCAAAATTCTACCAACAAGAATTACATTAAATACAGTTAGAAAAAATACTAAGATAAAAATAAACTTGTAACTGGCATTATCTTTCATTAGCAGATGAACAAAATTAGAGATAAAAGAGCTGTCCTAAATTGGGACTGCAACAGGAAGGTTGAGAGCCAAAAGCATGAAGATCATCTTCACAACAGGGTTGTGAAAAAAGACTTCTTTGCTTCCCCTGCTCTATAATTTAAAAAACCTAACTTTATATTATAACTTCATATTTTAAAAAAACCCTATATGTGTTTCCATATTTTTTTCCACAAAGTCAATGTATTTCCAGAGCCAAAAGCATCACACCTGTTCAGATGTACTAATTGCACAGGAGAGTCTCTCATCAGATAGCAGAGTGCTTTCTAATATTAGATCACACTGAAACAGGCCTGCTTTCAAGCATTCTATCAATGCATCATGATCCACTGATAAATTAAAAACTGCAGGCAAGAATCCCTGTTCTCTACGTGCTGCTCAAGCAGTTTAAGGCTCTGTGATCTCCACTGGGAAGATAAGAATGCCCCTGAGCCTGGCTGACCTGTGATGGATGGCTTAGGAGCCAAATATTGCTGTCAACTCCAGTGTAGATCAAATCAGGGAATCAGGAGGCTGTAATCAGATCCCTTGACAAGTTATCTCATTTTCTTGCACCAAACAGTTCTTAATTTCATTGCACATCCTTCTTTTTCAGTCTTAGCATAACTTTAACTTTTTAAGTTCCGACAAGAGCAGATATATGAAAAAGAAAAAAAAATCTGATAAGCACTGGAAGTTGGTAACCCCACCCTTAACAGCCTTCACTGGCAAACAAGTGTTTTACACATCATGGACAGCCCATGAAAACAACCGTCCTGCAGATAAAGAGTGGTCCAAGAGAGGGAACCTGGGGACAGATGGGAGAAAGGTAGCTGCTTTTGTCAGGAGGAATGTCTCCTTTTAATAAAGGACTGTTTTTAAATAAAGGATAAACCTTAGAACTTTGTGCAGAGCTGAGAAAATACTGAGAATAAAAGCTTTTTCTTTATACCATGTAGTCTTACACCATAGAGAACAGTGTTAGAAAGGAAGGAGCTTCTGCCACTGTGATCAGTAAAATGAGCCAACTCAGTCAAAGGAGCTTTTCCTTCAATGGAGCTGTAGGAGAATTTCAGTCACACTGTCATTAAATGGCCTGGAGCATGAACTAGAGTCACCTGGGATTTGGTTTGGTTATCTTTTAAGTACTCTCCTAGACTGGCTTAATTGAATTCATAGGCTCTTACAGATGCTGTATTTTTCCTTTGGATGCTGTTCTGAGAAAATAAAGTTGCTAATACTTGCCTATTTTTAATAATCATGGCAAGACTTCAGAAAGTCAATACATGATGTTTAATTTCTTGCTATGAAGCTGGTACCATTTAAGGCAGGTACCATTTGGGGCAATAGGTAAGTAAGGATGGCTAAAGTAGGAAACAAAAGGAAACAAAAGCCAAATCAATATTCTTTAGTCAGATGAAAGTTGAGCCAACACAAAGTTTATCTAAGGGTTTAATAATTACCCCAAAAGACAGGAAGCATGTCATTGCACACTGCAAAGAGCTCAGAAGGAGACTGAGCTGGCTCTATCCTATATGTCCTTTGACGTAGGCATATGTCCACAAAGGATTCACATACTTATCCAGCATAACTGCTAAAATGTGCCTTCTTAAAATGTAAGGCTTTACAGCAAAGTGTCTGCTTCTGCAGCATAATAAAAATGTATTAACCCAAGACAAGGATTTATTATAGGTGTAGTAAGATGTTTAATTAACTAACTGAACAAAAGAGGGAACTAGAATAGGCTGAAAAGGATTTACTAATGATATTTTGGAATAGCATGTTATTTAATATTTTCATTAATGAAAGTATAAAAAAGAAGCATAAACTTGAACATATATTGAGATAGGTTGACAGGATAGAAAACAAAATACTAGAATTTTACTTAGGAAGAATCTAGTACAGTGAAATCTGAAGTAATGTAAGCACCATGAAATAAAAAAGTGTCAAGTTATGTGTTTGAGAACTAAGTTATTTTGCTAAGAACAAGGTGGTCCTCTGGTTAAAAACAATGACACAGGAGAGAAAGGTTGGTAACAGCTTCTACTTCCTAGAGTCATGAGCAGTGAGGAAATAATAGTAACAGAACTCCTACTGACCCTATTGTTTTCAAGAAATGCTGACCAATACAACAGAGAGTGATTTCCACTGCTAATGTTTCCTCAGTGCTGGTGCACATAATTTCTGCAGCTTTTCTAGAAGCATGTTGTGGAACTGGACAAATGACTCACTTTGATTAGAGAAGACTGAAAACACATCTGTGCTGAACACCCTAACCCAGTGATTGGTGGGTGAGTGAAAGCTAAAACTACACCAGTTTGAAGCCTGGAGCTGTGCTCAGACAGAGCCACACAGAGCTCGAGGCAACCCATTCTTATCTGAAGCAGACTAAGCAACACCTCTGCCTGTTTGCAAGGGCTTAATGAACCTGAAGAACTGCTGGCCACCTGTGGAAAGTTCTGCAGCTGTTCCTGAGAGCTGCCCTTGGCCAGCTACTTGTCAAGGTGCCAGCACTAAGCCATGCTTTTCTCTCCAAAGTGGGCAGCTGCCACGACAGGTGCTCCTGGCACAGGCACAGCTGGGCACTGCAATGTCTGGGGTCACAAGACACTGCAACAGATCAGCAAATAATACAAGAAGGTTGCTGGTGTGTCTGGTGATTTCACATCACAGTCACTATCAGAAGTCTCCTTCACTAAGCATTCTTCAAATAAGGTGAAAGATTTTATCAAAATTAGTCCTATGATTTCCTTCTGTAAGTCACAAAGCACTTGAAAGCAGCACATGGGAATTTACATGCAAAATGAATTGCAGCTCCCATGGAGTAAACAGCAGTACAAGGTGGATTTTTTTCATTTCCTTGGCAAATCTGGACGTTTGTGTGCTAGGATACATACCTGAAGATGTTTATTTCCTAAGGAAGAAGCTTCGGAGTTTCTCCTGGTCTTCCCTGAGCTCACAAGTTGTGATAAATGACAGATGTTGGGCTTTGTTTCCAGCCAGACAACAGAGCAAATGAACATTGTCATTAAAAAAGGGCCCAAGTCCTTACAAATTGTGTTGATTACTGCAAACAGTTTAAAGCTGTTGCTTCTTCAGTATCACTTATAGTGGATGTATATGCATGGAGGGAAGAGCTACAGACCTGCCACTTATTAATTAATTAATGTTTTCTGCAATTAATGTTTTCTCTTCAAGCAGCTCTTCATTATCAGGGACTGCCAATGCCAGTTGCTCGAAGGGGTATCTTTGGAATAGTTTTCTCACTCACTTTCCAAACAATTTTATTAATGAAAATCAGGTTCAACTTCTTGAAAAAGAAGTCTCAAAGAGTCTGCCTTAAGAGTATGGGAAGTTTTCAGACACAGAGTTAGGATAGTGCAGCAGGCTGAATGTCAAGGTCATGCCACAACAAAACCCAAAGAAAACATCTCTTCTCCAACAGCACTTTTGATTAATAAGATGAAACAGATCTCTTTTACAGGTTAATAAAAGATAACTCAGCTTAAGAGACATCCTATTTATATATATCTTCCAAACAGAAGGAAAATGTAAAGATTTAAAATTTGCAATGAGAACAGCAACTAAAACCTAGAACTTCCACGATACTCCTGTGATATTTGCCACAATGGCCTAAGGAGAAAGCCCTGATAAATCTGGGCTCAAGGAATTCCAAGAACTTCATTATTTGTTTTGTAGAAAGCCAATGTTTTTTCATGTCAAAGCAGTTACGGTAGAGCTGGACTAGAAATTGGACAGAAATCTGTGCACCAGCTGCACAACTAACACAGAATTATTTCAACACTCTTGAGAACCACTTGAGTACCAGCCTCCAGGAGGACGAAGGCTTATCTTTAAATCTTCTTACCCTTCCTAGCAGTATCTGAGTTATTCAGAAGAAATCTGCATATTTCTGATGTTGATGGAGTGACCTTTATTTCTTTCAGGTGCATAGATATCATATCTGTACACAAATACCATAAAAAAGCAAAATTATACACTGAAAAAACACAAGGCAGTAAATTTGGATTCTTTTCTAATCTAATAATATGAGCAAATACTGAAAGACTGAGAAGCAGAAAAAGAGAAACTTATTTACATATTCATTAAGTAATTTGTATAATCAGAAGATTTAAAAGGTCATTACCAGAACACCTGCCTGTTAACAGATGTAGAAGAATGAAGGCCAAAGAACACAGTTTTTATAAAGATGTTGATAGATAAACAGTTGGCAGATCTGTAGCTACCTGCTGGGGCAGCATTAGTCCTTTTGGTCAGACCACTGTTGTGGATGAGGGAAATCTGAAACTCGAATCCAAGCACATACTGACTGTCCTGTTGCAAAGCTTGACAGCTTATTAAGAACTTCATTGCTTTTAAATATCAACATTCCAGCTAAGTCAGCTTTTATCCAATAGAGAAGTTTTATGTACCAAGGATCTGATCAGTATGGATCTGATGTAAAGCAGGATGAAGGTGGCTCATTGCACTTGACAGAGCAGATATTTGAAAAAAACCTTACACTTTCTTACCACAGAAAGAAAACCAGCTCAGTAGATGCCTGTTTAGACAGAGGGGGATAAAAGTCCTTGCACAAACCCTAATCAAGAATGAGGAGTCTGTCTTAATTTGGCTAAATTTGTTAACTCCTGTTCCAGTGCCACTCAGTAACAGTGGAGACCTCAATAGCCTAATAGCATGGAACCACACTGAGAATCACTTCACTTAATTGCAGATAGTCAGGAGTTACACGACCAGGTCTGAGCTGGTCACTAAATGCTACTTCAGTCTGTGGCTGAACTGTTTTCTGGAGATTCCTATTAAATCTCCTTCTACAACAGACAAAACTAAAGCATAAAGAGCTGTGCTGGTTCTGGTTGAGACAAATTCCTTCACAGTAGCTGGTATGGGGTTGTGTTTTGGATTTGTGCAGGAAACAGTGCTGATAACACAGGGATGTTTTAGCTATTGCTGAACAGTGCTTACACAGTATCATGGCCTTCTATGCCTCTCAACCCACGCCCAGGGAGGCTGAGAGTGCACAAGGAGTTGGGAGGGGACAGAGCCAGGACAGCTGGCCCAGGATGTCCCACATCCTGTGACATAATGCTCAGCAAGAAACTGGAGGTGAGGTTGTGGGGGCCCACTGCTCAGGGACTGGCTGGGTGGGTTTATTTCCCTCTCTTTTACTTACAATTTAAAAAAATACTATTATTTTTTTCTGAATTATTAAACTGTTATCTCAACCCACGAGTTTCTTTCTGACTTTTACCCTTACAGTCCTGCCACCATCCCAGGAGGGCTGTGTAGTGTCTGGCTTCTGGCTGGGGTTGAACCACACCATGAGCTCCAATGGGTAACTTAGAGGTATCTCTGTTAAGACAAAACAGTATTGTGCATCAGCATTCAGTCTTAGGAGTGTATCTGGTTGCATGAAGAAAATTAAATAAGTGGCTGTATTATCCACGTTACTAGTATTAATTTATAAAAATAGCTACAATTGATAAAAAGAGCTAAATATAAAAAAATTTACATTTTAATCAAGTCTCTGTTTGACAGCTAGGACATATCCCTTTCAGTACTGGGCACTGAATCACATAAATATTCAAGTTGGGAGGAAGCTCAGGAGGGAATCTGGTCCAATCCACAGCTCAAGCAGGACTAACTCCAAAGCACACAATGGACAATGGATGGTCAGAGCCCTCCTCCATCTGTCAAGTTCTGCAAATTTCCAAGGATGGGTATTCCACAGCTTCCCTAAGCAATCCATTCTAGTTTCATTTCCAGTTTCAATTCACTGTCATCCTGATTGGTTTTTATGTCCACACAAGAAACTCTCTTGCTGCAAGCTTTTTCAGTTGCCTCATATTCTCTTCATGTGCCCCCCTGAGAAAAGTCTTTTCTTTCTCCTCCTCCAGGCAGGTGCAGGCACAAGCTGCCCTTCCACACATGTCCACATCCGTGTGCAGGATTAGTCCACTATGGGTAGAAGAGCACAAGTCTTTGCTGAACACCATGAGACTGGTTGATGCTCAGTCCAGCTTGCCAGGGTGACTGAAAGGGACAAGCCTACCCCCGGATCAGACACTGCTCTCAGCTTGGAGTCATCTGCCAACAGTCCAAGGCTGCAGTTCATCCCAAGCTCTTCATGGAAGTGTTAAATAGCTCCGGCTCCGGTGTGTGCCCTGAGGTAAGGACACAGCAGCCAGCTGCCAATCTCACTCCAGAGCAGTTTTACTCTTCAAGTCTGATGGTCCAGCCAGTTTTCCACTCACTTTCTGAGTCTACTCATCCATCCCAATTTGGCTGCAAGGACACTGTGTAAGCGAGTGTGAAAGTCTTTGCTAGGGACAGGAAACATGACACTCTGCTCTCTCTTCTTCCACAAAAGGGAAGGAAACCTGGCTGCTCAGGCAGGGTTTGCCCCAACAAACTCTGTGAAGCAACAATGGCTATTCCCAACCACTATTTTGTCCCACACGCGTCTTGAAATAAAATTCATCTCCATGACCCCCAGGAATATGCTCTACAGTCTTCCCAGGGACTGAGGTGCTACCTCAATCTCAGAATATCTATGATATAATTAATATTTGTTTTACAAAAACAAAGATACAAAAACACTGATTTTATATTCCCCCCACAAAGACATTTTTATACAGAACAACCTCTTTGCAGTGGTTGAAAAATCTTTACTATTACATAATTTTTATACATACTTATATACATTTTCCTTACTTTAAATATACAGAATAGCAGAAAACAAAATTTAACAATTCATAATTTTACAAGACAATATTTTTTAAAAGCAGTAAATCTTCCTTCCTTTAATTTGCATGACATGGTCCAGGATTCAAAAATTCATCCAAAATTTTCAGAGATGACTCATACAGGAATCTGAAATGGCACAAAACAATGCGTAACATGATTAGAAATGCTAAATGCCAAATCAATCCTCAACTATTTGATTCTCAGAGTACAGCTACTGCATGATTTCTTTGACCAGTTAACCCATATTAGTTTAAGTATTAAAGATGCCTTTATAATTTATTTTGAAATAGATGGATTCTTTTTCTTTCAATTTCTCCATTTTTCTGCTGATCATTTCTGTCTATAGCATAACCAGCAGCCAGCCAGTTTAAATTACTGTGTCAATTCAAGCACATTTTCTAATATTTTATCATCTATTTAAAGAACTCACTCATTTTCTTCACAGCATTGTTACTCCATTTTTCAAAGACAGTGAAATTCTCTACGAATAATTCAATCCCCAAACCACTTTTCATTCTTTTATTTGCTTCCTTTCTCCCTCACTCTTTAGTCTTCATAATTTTTCTCCTTACCTGTAGCAAGTTTTTTCCAAGCCTGAGCTACCTTATCCTTATTAGCAGCTGCCTCCTTCAGCTGCCTCCACACCCCTCTTAGTCTCTGACTCTCTTTTGTCTCTCATTAGTCTCCAAACCATCCCAAAGCACAGCTCTGAAATCCCCACTTGGCAGGCCCTGGCATTCCCTGACACATCACTCATCCAGCCTTCACAGTTGTGTTCTCATGCAACCTCTTCTAACACTGCTGTAAAATAACCTCAAAAGACAAAATTTGGCACTTTGGTTTCTGTCAAAACATTATTTCACTGTTAACCACTCTAACATTATCTTTCTTGTTATTTTTATAAAATATTCTGTCACTCGGATTTCTCAAGCATTTATTTCTCCACATTTTTATTACATTCCTAGACTGATGTCCCAAAAACACCAGATTAGTCAGTCAATAGCCATGACAAGTCAGGGCATTCAGCACCAGACACTGAGCCCTGAAATGCAAGAGGCAGCTCTGCACTTCCACAGCAGACGGTTGGCTGCCAGGGCTCCCCAAATTCTCAGTGCTGCCAGTTCCTCTCTCCTGTGCTACAGTGTTTAAACCAGTTTGCAAGGAAGTCACTCTTACAATGTACCACCAAATTACCATAATTAGCTACTACTGTGGCTTTAGGCATAATGCTACTTGGTATGTTTTATTTTGTTACAATTTAAGGCTAATACATTTGTAATGTGGCCCATGTACCTGAGGCAGGTGGGACAACAAGCCATTATTTGGGTAACTGTGCAGCCCCCCAGGCAGACAAGTTTAAGTCACTTTTACAGGCACCTTTCTAGGGAACTTCCAGATGGGTGGCAGAGAAGTCATACCCAGAGTTATACACCAAAACAATTCAAGAGTCATTATTTACAGGTGCAATGAGAGCACAATTAAGAGTTTGGGAGGCAGCTAAATTGTAATACTAAAGAAAAATCCTTCAGCACAGCCATTAGCTAATTCTAACTCTAACACCCATATATCAAAATGCTAATTAATGTAAATACACAGTATTAAGTAAAAGTTATTACCCCATAGCACATTTGGTTTTATAGAGCATGGGACATTTTTCTCTAGCCTCCAAATGACTGCATTGACAGCTTTATCTGCATTTTTTTCCTAGGCATAAATATTTGCATTTTATAAACTAAAGTAATGTGTGTGCCATTACTCCTGAGGAAATTCTCTCAATATACAATATGTCGTCCAGAATTTTTAAATGCACTGAACAGCATTTTTAAAATAATAGACCCACAGGGCCATCTGAAACCACTAACTCAGCTGAAGAGGGAAGACTAAATTACAATGAAAAGTTTTGCTTCCAAATTAGTGCAAGAATTCCTTGTATAAGGGCAGCACTTTAATTACTACACCAGACAGCTTTTTTCCCTTTTCCTTTCGTTGCTAATACGTAATAGATTACTTCTAAGTCTGAATTTAAGATGCTAGCACAGAATGCCAAGTCTCTTGGGAAATTAAAGAATGTCACCATTTCCTGGTATACCTGGGTATTAAATAAAATAATCCCTCAAGGAGTTGTTATGAGATAATGCATTCACAAGCAAAAAATAATAATAGTATTAAGTATGAGTTAAAACCTGGTAATGTATTTTAGCACACAGCAGTGCAGCACTGTGTTAGAAGACTGTCTTCAAATAATGACCAGAGACCTGGCTTGCAGCATACCAGAACTAAAATTTTGGTAAGTGGAGCAGGATGACAAAACAGTTTACAAACAACAGGGCACGTTTCAGACTGTGTATAATCACATTTCAGTTGTGCATTAGCACACAAGTGGCAGAGCACTATAAATGGCATGGCAGAAGCCACCAGAGGCCCAGCCTGGTCTGACATTCTGCCTAGCTGAGAAACTGCAAACACACTTTAATTCACCATACAAAACCTAATCACTGCAGGACTTCCTCCAAATCTCTTTCCAGCATGAGTTTTACCTTTCTGGAGAGAAAAAAATCCACAACATGCCTGTACAAATATGAATCCTCCCAAATGCTGCAGAGCTGTGTGACAGCTTCCAAACTTTGTTATTCTAGTGCAATTCTGATTCTTCTTTAAAAAATCTTCCTATTATTATTATTTTCATACTGCTAACCTTTGAATTTTGTCTGCAGCTATCTCCTGGGTTTTTATTATACAAAAGTAGCCATTCATATAACAGGAAATTACAACACTGTGTAGCATCTTATGCTCTTCACCTGTTCCAACATGTATGTTGATTTGTCCCTGTTCACTGGGCAGAGATGATCATATAGATTCATAAAGCAATTATGTGTGTTCTCACTTAAATTTATAGCCAGTAGTGCTCCCATGTGGCAGCGATTATTCATTTTAATGTGCCTGTTTATTTGATCATGTTAAGATTCACCTTAATTTCTCAGTGTTTTCTACTGTCTTGATTAATAGAAGTGCAAACTGAATCATGCTACCCTGCTGCTCACCTTTCTTTTCTAGATAATTATTATTATTATTTTTAAAAATATTTAACTAGGACACATGGCAATCCAACATTAAATGATTTCAGGGGGAAAAACCCTGAATTTTGTTTATTTATGTTTGGTTTTGTTCCTCAGCTAAGTCCCAATCAAAGGACACTTGTTGACAGCCAAGCAACTCCAGCTTCCTTGTAGGCCTCTTTTAGGCAGTGGAATGGATCCAAGAGCTCCATCCTCTGGATGGAGTCCCAGCTCAGCCACCAAATGTCTGTGTCAAAAATGCCAGAGAACAACATGCCTCAGGCCAGGGATCCATCAGAAGAGTGCACTGGGGAAGGGTCCTCAGGTTGGGAAGGCCATGTAAGAAACTGTTGAGTAAATGAAGTTGGGCTTTTTGGCTTGTTTGGGGTTTTTTTGGTTTTGTGTTTTTATTACTACGTCTGTCTGCTCTGCATCCATTGTTTGACTGAATAGTAATGATGATCAATTGGAAGAACAAAAGACTGGAAGGGTCTGTGCATCTTTAGGTCACTATTTTGTGGTGCATTACAAACTTTCTCAGTAATTTTGGATGAATGGCCATAACCATGGTCTGTTCTCTTCACATTCTAAGTTTGTACTTATAATGTCTCCTTTGCAAGCTTTTTAATTCCATGGGCAGTTCAATAACTGGGCAGAAATGAAATGTTCACAAATGTCAAGACTTAAACAAGTTGGACACACCTAAGGCTAAAGCATTCATCATGATTCCCTGTCTTAGGCAGCTCTGAGATAATGATTGCAAACACAACACAATCACCTTCAAAAACCTTATCACAAAAGATATGCCAGATATGACACTGAAATACCCTCAAAAAGGAGCAAAATAAAATCACCTTAGAAAAGTCTCAAAGTCATTATTATATTCAGTTAAATTTTTACCATCTGCACAGGTTTGGATTCATATGCCTAATGCCAAAGCGTGGGAGAAAAATCTTCTAGAAATGGGAAATAATAACTAGACTATTTGCTTTGTTCTACACCTGCTGCTATCAGACCTGAATTTCAGAACTGAATCCTGCAATATACAGCATCAAGTCATAACACATTCAAATTAAATGAAAAAAACCCCAAGCTAAATATGTAAAGATTGTAATCACAGCAGATGTAAGGGCAGGAAATTTAATACTGTGCTGGGCTCAATACCTCACCATTTTTTTACCCACTGTTTTAAACCTTGCAATCAATCATTCAGAACACTCCAACAGTATTATGTAAGTACAGAAGAGAGCCAATTTTTGCAGAGAGGGGACAGGAGAGGTTAGTGTTCATTTCCCACAGCACAGTTACCTTTCTGTGCTGCCAGATCCTTCTGGGGCAGCATCCTTGTATGTTATCAGTTTCCTTTGAATGGCAGGTGTAACATCCTTTAGAAGTGAAGCTTTGTGCTTACCTATTAGAAATAAAATTATGCTGAAAGGTTGGACAAAAAAAATGATTTATCAAAAAAAACCAACCCCACCCACATATATTTTAATAGAATATTTTTTAACATAAAGATTTTTTAATAAAGTATTAGATATTAAATTAGGCTTCAGTGTCTTGGATTAATTACTGAGTATTTCAGCAAATGAGAATATAGAATGAGCCTGATGAGTTATCAGACAGTTGTAAACATGATTTACAAGTGATATAACCTTAAATCCCATAAGAACTCAGCTTTCAAAATGTAACATATAAAAAGAAAAAGGACATAAATACTTTGACTGACCTTTAATTATAATCACAATGCAGACTGTAGCTGTTAGACTAAAAATCCCTTCAATTTCTTCAGAGAGAATGTATTCCATTAATTCATTTAAAAATGACCTAAGGGGGGAAAAAACCAAAAATACATTATAAACCAAGTTTGTTTCAAAACAGAAGTGAACATGTTTGTAATTATGCTACCCTGCCACCATTCAAAGATACCAAGCAGGACAAAGCAGTGGTGATTGGGTAAGGTGCTACTGCTGGAACTGAGAGTATCAGAGTTAGCAGAATGGGAAGTTACTTAGGAAGAAAATAAAAAAGGTTGTAAACAGAAAAAGTAGCTGTTAAGACAAATTAAGAGCTTGTGGTCTATTTTAGGAAAGTCAATCTATGAAAAAACTACTGGTTCTACTGAAATTTAACTCATAAGTTGCACTGAAATTTATAACCTGAATTTCTACCCAAGATCAAAAAAAAAATGTTTTCTATGACTCCAATGACTTATTACTAACTACTCATGCTTAATTAATACTTTGACTTAAAATGTATTAAAATAGATGGATTTCCAATTGCAATCCAGTGAAGACCATTTGTAACTAAATACAGCCCTGAAACACCTCCAAACAACATTTTAGTTATTGAAAGTATAGACACAAGATCAGAACCATGACAACTGTTCATTGTAAAATTTAGATAAATAGTACCTCAATATATATCTTAAGAGACTCACTTTTAGCAAGAGATGAAAGTATTACCAGCAAACTCTAGTGGTGTTTTGGGACATATGTCAAGCTAAGAAAAATGAAACAAGGGAGTCACAGAAGGGGTCTAGCAACAAAACTAAACTGCAATATGGAATAAGAGAATACCATAGAGAATGCAAACACTAATTGGTCATCAGTGTTTATAGTAAAAATAAAAAATTTAACTCAGAAGCAATTCTCAAAACCAGAGCAAAATAAAAGAACAAGAGGGATAAAGCAGATGAACAAGATCTGTAATCCTCATACTCCCCAGGGCACAAAGCTAAATGCTCTACCCAAACAACTAAAGGGGAAACTGAGAGCAGCAATGCTATAATAACTTTCCCTAATATATTTTAAAACACCTTTAGCAATATTATTATCTGTTACCAAAACTGAACACCATAAATAGCCAGTTCTGACTTAATTGTTCTTCAGGTTTTTATTGTGCTAAGATATCAAAATGAAATATGCAGATGCCTTAAGAACCAATTCAGTAAATAAGCTTTGCAGAAGCCCAAATATTGCTTCTAAGAGCTGAGAAAGATGAAAACTCTTTAGGCTCAGAAATAAGCATTATGAAGTTGCTCATGTATTGCATCAGTTTTATTATATCATTGTGGACCAATCTGACCAAACACTGAATCTAATTCCTATTGCTCTCAAATTGCTGATAATACTCTGATCAGAGTTCTGACTTCAGTGTTACCACTGTTTGGGTCACTAAACACACTCTTTAGCTCTATGAAGGAGCACTGTAATTTCATTAGCCTGCAATAAGACTCACTGCAGCTGCCTTTCCCCACCTCCCTCTGAAAAAGGGTCACATGAGCCTGCAGGCAAAGATGAATTAGAACAGAACAATAAGCTCTTTAAAAATATATATAAGTAACAGAGGTAATTGGTTCCTCTACAGATAGTTGCCTACTAAAGCAAGGGATACACAGCTGGCCAGATGTTGCCAAGCCTGTCTATTATCACTGCTATGGGGACTGAAATTCAGTGCTAGAGACTGACTGATTAGTACTGAAAATACAATAGATGCTGCAGAAGACAGAGCAAGATGACTGAGCTCATTGTGTGCTCACAGAAGAGAAGCTTGCATCAGATTTCATAACATCAAAGGCTTTGGCATTGACATAAAGATTTCTGAGATATTGAATGATTTATTATTGGACTCTGAACATGGCCTATCAATACAGATTTATAAAAGAAAACAATCTTAAAAGCAGCCTCAATTCTTAGGCACCAGTAGAACCAGATGGAAATTATCTCCTAACTTAGATCTTTTTTGCACCAAAAAGATAAATGCTACAAAATGATGCCTGTTTTCCAAAGTACTCATGAGTACACCTCATGAGAGCAGAGATATTCACTGCCTGTCAGATTAGGAAGTTAAGAACAGGAATTAGTTGTGGTAAATAAGAGAAAACAATAGGACTTCTAAACACTTCTATCATTTAAAATAAATCTAGTGTGTATAGTCATGTAAATAAATATTGAATATGAACAAACTAAGCAAAATGAAATTCATTTATGACAATTTTAGAAGATATCCAGGGCCCCCATTAAATACAGCAAATAAAACAGTTCAAGTCTGAAAAAACAGATGACAAAACTTTACTTTTGGAGGCTTTTAGGACTCAGATACTTCAAAACTATTTTGAATGTTGTGACTTTAATACAGCAATAGTACATATCACTTCATTGCAGATGTTCTATTAAAGGATTAATTCTATTTCTGGCAAATATTTTATCTTATCTAAATATCTCTGTATTAAGGGGACTAATGCCTGTAAGAAGCAAACCAAGATGTATGATTAAGATAAACAGTCTTGTAAATAAGAAGCACTCTTGGTTAAAAAAATGAAATCAGCCCCAACAATCAATACCTACAGGCAATATGTTAAGAGAAAGGGATTATGAAGTAGTTCAGGTAAATTTAGTAAGCAATTAGTTCGTCAAAACTCATTTGAATTTAGAAATTAAAACTTTAGTGACAACATATGAACTGTTCTACATTAGCAGCAACCTTGGATAAACTAAATAAAATAGAAACATTTACCTGACAACATTAACTGACTTCATAATTGTGGCCATTAAACTGCTTGAAAGAGGGGGGAGGTCTGAAATAGTCTTTGGTATAGTCAAATCTTTCTCACTGGAAGCCTAAAAAAAGAAAAAAAATGTCAACAACTCTTGTAGATCAAGAAATACATGTATACAGAAAACATTGAAGGAAGTCTATTTCAATAATTACACTACCCAAGACCTATCCTTAAACAATTAGAACATTCACAAGTGTTCTTTGAATAGTTTTAGTCCAACTGTGTTGTGCCCAAATATATAAAACTAATTTAAATTAAAAAGACTAAAACTAAATGACAGAAATAGTATTTGTACCAAAACAAATATTGTCTACAGTTATTCTGACTTAGAAGTTTCATTGATGGTAACTATTTATGAAGGCACAGCCTACAAAACACAAATGAGTACCTTGTATGGTTCCAAGCTGAAGTGTGCATACATGGTTTCTAAAAATAACTTTGGTGATATCCTGAATCCCTGAACACCTGCTCTTTTTGGTAACAAGTTCTGAATAGCATGGCAAATATTTAGTCAGAAATTAATTTTGATTTACCATTACAATAACCTGGGGGCAGGGAAAACTCCAGCTCAGATAAGTGACTGGAATGAACACTCTTAATCTATGAGTATGAATCTCCAGTATCATTCAAGCCCATGAATGTTGAGTCTGCATCATCTGTAAAGAGCACCTGTCATCCCACAGCCCCCCAGCTAATACAGTAATATTTGCAGGTAACATCTGGTATTGTCTCACTTCCTCCTGTTACACAGAACCTTGGAAGCAGCTCTGTTGTACTCAGTACTTTCTGGAAGTTGTTTCTTGCTCTATTTCTGACACAGGTTGCAACCACAGCAAAAGTCTGTCTATACATTCTTTTCAGTATTAGAGTTTCTTTCCTTATGTTCCAAAGAAACCCAGATCAGATACTTGGAAAAAACCAAAGGAACCAAAAAGAAAGGTGCAGTTTGAGAAATGTCTCTGTATTCAAGCAGAGAATACACAAGTGATCAGTGCCAAGAAGGATATCAGCCTTGGACTGTCAGCTTTGGAACAGGATTAAAGAACCTTACAGGACCATTCCAAGAATCGGGAACTAGAGCCTGTGAGAGATCAGTGGTTCACTTCCTAAGTTCCCTAATGCTGGCTGAGATGAACTGAGGTAGATTTAGAACAACCTCCTGTTCTCCTCCTTTCCCTGAGCTCTTATTGCTGAACACAGCATTGTATGGTGTGGAATAAGCCTTGGCTGTGTCCCCTCTCAGCCTCTTGCCCACCCATAACCAGCTTACTTTTTTTTAGGGTGGGGGTGAAGGGAACAGAGAAACCTTGACACTCTGCAAGCAATGTTCAGCAACAGCCAAAACTAACTGGGGTGTTCTCAACACAACACTACATTGTGTTTTAGCCACAAATGCAAACCACAGCACAGGGACTGCTGGGAGGAAAGTTGAATCCTTCCCACCAGACCCAGCACAAAACATATAGAGGGAATATCTCCAAAACCCTGTTGTAAATGTCCAACACTGCCCAATTTCTAAATTCTATCAGGCAGACAGTGGACTGGGTATCAGGACAGCTCTATTCTTACACAGCTGTAGCCCTAAATCTGAGAGATGAACTCTCATATGAAATCATGGCAAATAAAACCTCCTGTTTGTTCCATGCCAACACACACAAAATTTTCATCTGCAGGTCAACGATGAACTTTTTGAACTTAGCTCTGTTGTTCCAACATGTTTCAAATGCAGTAAAATAAGAAAATAAAAAAAAAAGTCAGGATTAACTTTACCTTCTGTAGCACACACTTTATGTCTGCTACTATTGCAGCCAGGAGAGTGGTGAGTACACCCTGGTGCACTGCTGGGAAAGATGAATGCCAGCACTGCAGTGCATGTAGGAATTCTCCAAGAGGCATCTGAATAGAGTGAATCAACTACAACAAAAAAGAAAAACACCTTTTTTTTCTCCCTAATTTTAGAGCATAGTACATATTTTGAAGTTGATCTCATTGAGGATAAAAGAAATAAATAAAATAACAGTAACTTCTCCCTTCCAAGATCATAAAATACATCAACAAATTCTTTCCTCTGGATTGAGAAAGTTAATTGCAGATAAGATTAATAACCTACGAGTAGGATCACAGTCCAGGATCATTTGCAACACAATGCATTGTTCTTCAATTTACTACTCTTTTGTCATGATGAGACTGAAATATACATAAAAAAATGGTAACAAGAAAACTTAGAAAATTTAACTGAAAATTTAATCAGATGTCTACTCAGACAGTAGGTAACAGTGAGGTAACAGCTTCAAAGTGTCTAAGTACAACACATCTGCATAAAAAGTATGGATTCATGTATATATTGGGTAGCAATTTTAACTGTTATATACCTGAACCCCTTCTTCCTGCTGTTTCTTGTGTCTACGTGCCACGCATTCTAGAACTTTCTGCAAGACGTTCTGTACAGTGTGGGAAAGATTTGCCACTTCATCTGTCTCAGTATTCTGAGTTAAAGAAGCTTCAATAATTTCTTTCAGAGCACACAGTAACACTGGAGCACAAAAGCCACCTCTCTCTAGAAAAAGAGATAAATACCACAATATAAAAATTGCAACATGGTATTTTCCAGGTACAATTGTAGAATGAAACTCACTTAGATACAACAAACTTGATAGTTTACAAGTGTAGACAATATATTTAGTTTCTGAGCACCCTTACCTGAATTTTTCATACAATAGAACTAATATTTTAAGTATGAATCCAATGTTCACTCCAATCCTGGAAAGCTAGGGATTAAAACTGTTAATATAAGAAAAGTCAGCTAAGTATAAATGAAGATGTTGTGTATTAGTACAAAGTATCATACCTGTTTCTATGATTGGAAGAGCCAGATCTAAAAGATGTGCTTGGAACGAGAGATTCCCAAGGCCAACCATTATGACATCTTTACACACTGTCAGGTAGGCCTAGAAGAGAGATGCAATATGAAACCCAAGATTTATATAAAGTAAGCATTTAGTAAAACCTAAAAATAATAAAAACATGAACTCTTAGCCAAGTTTCCCTGAAAGCAGGTGTATCAGCTGGAGCTACTCAGTTCTCACATGCTGAAAAGCAGGAATTCCAACCAGTTCCCCAAATGCCCCCAGTTGCCCTCTCCTCCAGTAAACAGTTTCTCAAAAGGCAGTAAATCGTTTATCTTTTTTTATTCAGGCTCAGATTAGAGACATTGATACTTAACATTTACTGAGGGAGAATATGACATTTCTACCTGTCTTGAATAGCAAAAACCAGAACAGAAGGAGAGGTCTTCCATACAGAGACACACTACATCCTGAACAGATTATAAACAAATGTATAGACAGAGTAGACAACTTTTATATGGTCTATGTGAGCTGGGTTATTCAAGGACACTGACTGTGACTAAAATTAGCCAGATCTTTCCTTTCATCAAAATCTGAAAGCTCAATGCTAAAATCCACCTTGGATTATGTGATATGTAACAGAAAACAATTCAAAACTAGCTAATCACCCCCCACACATATCATACCTTCTGTGAGGGGCAAATGAAGGTCAGGGGTAAGGGACACTGTAAGTGATGACACTGGGGTTTGTGTCAGACACTCTACCAGCCCCACAGTCAACACACCAGCAAATCACTGGCCTAAAGAGAACAGCCCTCAGTGACCCCCTGCCCAGAGCACTAAGTCCTACACTGAGTAACAGACCAAGCAGAGAAGGAAGAGTGAAATGGGAAAGAATGGGACACCTCACAGGGGAAGTGACAGAGAAATGTAGGTGGAAAAGGAAGAGACACTCTGGTTTTCTCACATAAACAACATGTATTAAAGAAGCAACTGTAATTATTGTATGTTATAGAGATATTTTGAGAGAAACTAAGTCTGCTTTTAATGCCAGCATTGTTACTAAGTGTGCACTCCAAAAAATTGAAAAGCACAATCAACACCTCATTCCAATAAAAACCAGTATACAAGGTGATAAGCAAACAGGAGCTGCTTTACAGCAGCTTTATTACAGGAGATGGAAGAGGCCTGGATTCTCTTCTTGACCTCCAGACAAGTCCTTACAACTCAATTTCTTCTCTGGAAATAATAATGCAAATGAACTTTTAGATCTACAAGTAAATATTGTTTCATTGCTGGCTAGCCAAGCAATATGTCAGATGGGTTTACAGGTGACTATCAGCCTAATCTTGTTGCTTATCAATAAATTTTTGTTTTCATTCTGTATTCAAACCCAGGAAATTGACTGTAATAATTCTGGTAAAGATTCCTTATTTTACATCTTGTCTTTCTATAAGGTTGAGTTCTGTGCCTCCAAACTTTTGAAGCAGTAGACTGAAGCACACTGAATTCCTCATGGTATAATTTGTAATTATTTCATTTTGGAAAGGAGGGATGGAGGGAGGGAGGCAGGCGGGCAGGCAGGCAGGAAGGAAGCAAGGAAGGAAGCAAACATAGAAGCATAAAATTGGTTAGATTGGAAAAGATCTTTATGGAGAATGAGAGACTGAAGACAAGAATTACTTGTTAGAAATTAAATTTGGAACATTCAGGTTATAGCACCTTAAGTGTTAGAAATTTCTTGAGTGGGCATTTACACAAGTGTGAAACATCAAACATGTTCTGGCCTCACTTCTACAGATATGATGAGAATATATATTATGAAAAAAAATAATAACAAGGTATTGTTGACTCCAGCTACTTGATTTAATTGCTAGGATATGCAGAATTAGATATTTATAAAATATAAAGGCTATAACTCGAAGTGATTAAGGAAAAAAAAAAGTGTGTGAATTTAAGCATATGCTACACATATGGCTTTTCAGATTGGCAGCAGTTTGATTCACGTTATAAGAATCCTCTAACCTGGATAATTAATTCAGAAACACTACTGTGTTTTGAAATACCATCCTCTTGATCACTTTCTAGTATAAAAGGTAGAACTTCACTTTGTATCCAAACACCTGTCCCCTTCAGCAGTGAGAGGTAATCTTCTCCTTCTTCAGAAAACTGAAAAAAAAAAAAAGGAAGTTTACTAATTGTCTTTCCAGTTCTTTTGGAATTTCCTTATACTGTCAGCTGTAGCTCCAGCTTATTCTGAAAAGCTATAGTCATACCTTGTGCTGGAGATGAATACTCAGCCTGCAAAAGAGGCTGAAGGCTTTTAGGCTAGTCGCTTGATTCCAGCTACCAGAACCCGTATCAGTTCCTTTCAGAATTGAGCCAAGAACCCCCTGAAATATCAAGGTTTACATTTATGTTTTTCAGAAAATTCTTTCAAATGTTTCTTAACAGCTTTAAACAATAAAAAACCTCCCAAGAAAATAGTAAGAATAACAAATCACCAAGCCTAAAAAAGCAACAAGCAAACTTTCAATTACTTCCACTTTGCCATGCCATAACTGATTTTCAGACTATTCCTTATATGTTTATGTATTCCTTTTATGTACCTTATACTCCAAAAGTCAGGTCCCTTAAAAACACTCAATAGTAGATCACAAAAATTTTGAGACAACTAAAACTGACAAGCTGGTTAAAATGGGGCATCTATAAACAATTCTTAACTACTAGACTTCTAGTTTAGAATATTTGTTTGAAGTATAAATTGAAAGGAAAACCTCTTTACAGAGGGAGAGGAGATCATGAATGTTATCTATTTATTCCTGCAGGCCTTTAGTTTGACTCGGGCAGTATAAGATACTAAGCACAGTTTTATGAGCACTGTTTAGGGTAGGGAGTACATCACCTTTGCAGCACCAAGGATTTTCAAAAGCGCCTTCAGTTTCTTTTTAGGAGCAGACAGTAGGCAATCCCGATTGACAGGATGAGTCAATAAATATTCAATGTAATCCATTGCTAATTCTGGCTTTGACTCTTGTGTTACGAGGAATTTTACTTGTTTGGATTTTTTAATATTCTAAATGAGAAAGAAGCACAAAGCCAGTACAATACTGTTAGTATCTTACTTTACAACTAATTTTAAAGCAGAATAATACGGCATTAAAAAGTCTTATTCTATTAAAAATATGCATGATGCCTTTATGTAATCTAGCAATTCCTTAATTCTTTGACATATGCACACCTTTCTTGGGGTTAGTGTGTCAGACAACCAGTCACAGACTAATTCCATAATATGCCCCACTTGATCCCAGCGACACATGCAGTCGATCAGGGTAGAATATTTGCTTTGGTCAGCTCCACTGTCAATATTTCTGAGTCTGGAAATCACACCACAGCTTAAAAGAAAACAAACAAACAAAATGAGATGCATTAGCTTCACATCCATAAGTGCAGAAAAATCCAAAGAAAATCAATTAATATAACACAAAAAAAGGATTCACCAGTGGCTCAGACATACTTGCACATCACAAATTTTACTAACACTGCATGTTTTTAGTGGATTAATTTATCCAAATGGGCATTTAATACATCAAGTTGTAAAAAATTAACAAATACAGTCAATAAGAAATTTCTTGTCATTTGTATTTTGGATTTCAAGAAAGTACCTGAATGTAGGAATAGCAGCAGGGGGCATAAAGGATGCCAGAATCACCAATGGAGTCGTGCAACGCTCATCCTAGGAAAAAACAGTGCAGTTCATGATGTACATGTACAGGTACACACAGGTACACAAAACTGAAGAGAGTATTGAAAAAGTAGGATTAAATTTTCTCAAATTAAGGATTTCCCTTTTTTCACTACAAATGGAACTGAAAGAAGCTCCTAACAATATGTGGCTTGCAATCTGAAACATCTGATTCCTATTCTCAGAGGTCAATTTCCATAATTATCTTATCACTCACCTTTCTGACAAAGTGGCAGAATAACTACCATGAATTATGGCTCCATTAAATTAATAACCACTGCAAAAGAACTTACAGCTCTACATTTTTTGTCCAGTAGTGACTAATGTTTAACTGTACAACCATGACATCACCTAACTCCTTTCAAGGAACCAGTGCCTTAAATGAATATTCATTTACATCACAAATTTATTAAAGACTTTAAAGGAAAAGGTGCTTATATAACAATGGTAATGTTAAATGTTCATTAAACTATGTCATAATACACAGTCTAGGCCACAACATAATCTCACCCAGGTCACACAGAAACCAACCTAGGTTAAAGACTCTTCAGACGTGGTTTATCTGTATGTCCAAGCTTCATGAAAACAGTCAAGTGAAATTATTACCTACTTAGTATGGGTGATGCTGCAGGCTAATTTTGCCTGAGCATGTGTAGAAGTGAGGCTGTGACTGGACATGGCCTGAACCTTGTGGTTGGACAAGGAGAAACTGATCTCCAGGTCATTGGGTGATTAATGTAAACAATATAGTGTGACATGTAGCTGTAACTGCATAGGAAGAAACAGGCACACATGTTGCAGATTTCTTAGAGAGCAGATCCTCTGCCTGGCTGTGAGACATCTGGCCAGGCAGAGAGATGTGTCCAGGCCCAGCTAGACACACTGTCTGGGGGCATGGACACAGAGTCTGCTAGGAAGGGGAGCTGTGCTTAGAATTAGGTTTAGATGCAGTAGAGATAGTTTAGCTTAGGATTAGACTGTAGAATGCTGGCACGCAAATAGTTAAATAAACACCTGAGAAACTTCATGAAATGCAGCCTTTCCTCATGTTTTCTGCCACTCAGACCCCTGAAACGCTACAACTTAGACACTCCAAGATCTAAAACCTTCTTAAAGCTCACATTTTTAAAAGACATTTAAAATATATTTGTAGCTTTTTCAGGAAAGAGACAGGCTGGTTCAATCTGTAGTCTTTTAGAAACTAAGCCTCTGATGGCAGGTCCCTTTAGATTCAGAGCTGCTTACTCACTGAATGAGTCAAAGAGGCTGCTTGCTAAAGCTGGGTATCTTGTCTATTCACCAGAACCAGTAGATTCAAATTGGCAGAAACCACAGAACGGTTTGGGTTGGAAGGGACCTTAAAGATTATCCTGTTCCAACCCCCCTGCCATGGGCAGGAACATCTTTCACTAGATGAGGTTGCTCAAAGCCCCATTCAGCCTGGCCTTGAACACTTCCAGGGACGAGACACCCACAACTTCCCCGGGCAACATGTTCCAGTGTCTTACCACTCTCACAGTAAAAAATTTCTTCCTAATATTTAACCTAAACCCATTCTCCTTCAGTTTAAAGCCATGTCCCTTGTCCTGTCACTACATGCCCTTGTAAGAAGTCTCTCTCCATCTTTCTTGCAGGCTCCAATTAGGTCACCCCAGAGCCTCCTCTTCTCCAGGATGAACAGCCCCAGTTCTCTCAGCCTTCCCTTGCAGGAGAGGTGCTCCATCCCTCTAATCATCTTGGTGACTTCCTCTGGATTTGCTCCAACAGGTCCATGCCCTTCCCGTGCTGGGGCCCCCCGGGCTGGATGCAGCACTGCAGGTGGGGTCTCAGCAGAGCAGAGAGGGGCAGATCCCCCCCTGCCCTGCTGCCCACGCTGCTTCTGCTGCAGCCCAGGGCACGTTTGGCTTCCTGGGCTGTGAGTGCCCAGTGCTGGGTCATGTCCAGTGAAAAGGGAGCCTCAGCAGCTTCAGTTGTCTGTTCCAGCAGCTGGATCGTAAGAAGTGGTGGTGGAAGAGTTTGGGGGCCAGTGGGTAGAAAAACACATGGATTCTCATGTACACTGAGTATTTATTCTGTAATGGCACAGATTCATTTACTGTTTTCCCAAAGTTCTAAAGTAACTCAAAGCAACAGAATCCTCAAAAAACCTTACAAGGAGAGCAATTTATTGCATACATATTTATGAGCTGACTATTTAGATAATGATCCATCATTCAGACACTGCATTTGTAAAATAGCTTCTACACATTTGTGGAATTCCAAGAAACTTGCTATTGTTTATGGTTTATAGCAACAATGAAAAAGAATATTTCATGCCATAAAAATATATACAAGACATAAAACATGAAAGCATCTGAAGAAAATACTAAGAAAATAAAAGAAAATCTAGGCTTTTTTACCTTAAACACTTTAAAATATTCAGGAAGTACAGAAGCAAATTTCCTGATAGCATAATCTTTGGCATCTTCATTGTGATCTAATGCTTTGTGGATACTTCTCCAGAGAATTACAGTAATCTCCAACAAACTTGCCATGGTGGCCATATCATTTATTGACAACACATTATCCAACACCTGAAATAAAAACATTTAGATGCTATTGTCTATTATATTCTTAAATATAAATTTAAGTTAAAATAAGGTTTAAAAAAATCTATGAAAATCCTTCTATTCATTTTACAAAGGCATTGTGGCTTCTGGAGAAGATGAGCTCCACAATTGAGCCTTCCTCTATATAACTTCACACATATTGCAATGGTAATTTTTTTAGTAATTTAATTGCAAAACCATACCAATTTATAATTAGTACAGTAATTAGGGAACTATTAATTTAAAATTCCTTCTATCTTATTCCAGCCTCTTCACCAAATTTCTGCTATAGCAGGACAGGAAAATAAGATAATGGCAGTTCTCCCTTTCTAATTCCAGAGACGCCTGAGGGTTTCCCCTTAGATTTCTGTCATGTCATTTACTGCCTATGCCTCAAACCAAGCACCACAGAAAAGAAGTCACCAGAACTTAGCATAAAGTGGACTTTCTTACACTTGTGTTCTCCTTTTCACTTTGATCCTCATCCTCCTCACTATCATGCAGACTCTCTTTCCGTGCTCTCTGGATGCAGGCGTTCAAGCAGCGCCGGACAGTGAGCATCAATTTAGCTGCAGTGAAACAGAGTAAGAGCAAATTAGACATTTACTATTTGTTAACAATGTTGCTAATAAATGCTTCTAATTATAGTGCTGGAAAGCCAATATGAAAAAGCAGAGAACAGAACCAGAGATAACTAAGAAAAAAGGAGAAAAAATCCTTGTCACAGAAATGGAAAAAACGTGAATGTGTTTTGTATCTTCAAGTATGACAAAAAATGGCAACATTATCATCAGGTACTATAATTTTATTGTTAAAAAAGTATACTAAAAAAATTCCAAAATAACCACCACCTTATGAAATCAGGACCAGAGGAAGCTCCCACAACTCCTACATTCATCTGGCATAGCAGTTAATTTAATGAACTCCATGTGAGAACACAATCCCTCCCATGTCAACTTGGAAAAGATGTAGTAGCCCAATCCTTGCATTCCTGAACAAGGAGCTCAGCTCTAGATGAAGTGAAAGGGTCATGCCCACTCTGGTGAAAGTATGATTTCACAATCATGTCATTTTGTCTCTGCCTTACCAAGGTAATCAGTTGAGAGGCAATGGCTTGGCATTTCACCCATGCTGACCATTTGGCTTTTGTCAGAACTCCTCTGAAACAAAATTTTCCCAATTTTACTTGGTTCAATAGCACTTTTCTAAAAAGCAGCAACATTCTGTGCCTTTTTCCCTGAAACTTTCTGAAGCTTTTAATTGGAAGGATACCTTCTCAGATTTTCTCTGAACAACCTGAAAATACTGATCCACAAATCCCAGATAAGATTATCAGACAAATATTTTTCAGCTTCTGTAGAATCTTTCAGATGAAGATCCCAAATCACTTAAGGCACCAGGGTATTTTGTTTACCTGTTTCTACATGATAGATACCAACTTAGATAGCTTTAAGGTACGTGTGAGGAGAAAAGGGAACAGAGGGACCCACTGGCTGGATTGTACAGCACAGCACCCAAGAGCAGAAGTACAAAGCTTTGATCTCTTCATTGCTGACAACTGTTGTCAGCAGCATTCATTGCTGGTGTCAAGAATTTCAAAAACGATGAATTAATATCATACTAACCCCCAAAAATCTAGTGACAGTGCATCACTGTTACATTAAAAAAGAAAAAAACCCAATTACATGGTGTGATATTAGTAAACCCAAAAACTCATAAGGTTTTGTACTTCACCTATATTGGTGGGGGCAGTGTATTCATAAGCATATTGATAGAACTTTCTGGCTGCCGCTGGATTCATCTGGATCAGAGTAACACAGCGCTCACACCACACATCCTCAGCTTGGTTAATGGGAAAGAAAGAGTTGAACAAGAGGTTCACTATGCGCCGGGACACAGGCCGGGAATCAACTTCAAGACGAGTCAGAAGATGCTCCATGGGACAGATATTCCAGAACTTTTTAAAGGAGAAAAAGATATTAAACGAGTTAAAAAACAATCACCTTCAGTAAGTGTTTTCCACATCAGGAGCCTCACCAACTATAAGCAGCATTTACCAAGAAAGCATGAGCAATTTTTATTTTTACCAAACCCAGCAGGTACTGGAGGTCACACTCTGCTGCAACAGTGGTACTTTGCTCTTCCAAGGCATCTCTAAATCTCCCAGTACCTCAGGCACACTGATAAAATTCTGGCTCGACCAATTCCCCCTCAATACACCTGCAATGCTAATCCAATTCCATAGATATAGGGAAGAATTATTTACTCTGCAAGGATATCACCACAAAATACAATTATTTGTCATTTTGTGCCATGTTTCATATTCTCATCATAGAACAAAGTAGGACCAAACTACCTACAGGTACTGTTTGTATGAATCCTAAAAACCTGTATGGATCATACCCTTTCCAAAACCATCCCAAGCCACAAGTGCCTCCATCTTTAGCACAGCTCTCCTTTATTTGTACATAGAAATCAAATGCTATGAAATTCCAAGAATACACAGCTTATTATACCTCTAGTAATACTACCCACATCTGCAATTTTTGACAAGATCCTGAATTAATTATGCTGTGCAATTTCAGATTAAAACACAAAACAAAAAGAAAGCTTTTCTGACATTGAAAAAAAGTATTTTATTCTTCAGTAGAAATATTTGCAGCAGCTAATTACCCTGTGAGTTCAAGCTATGGGCATCCCTACTAGAACTGTCATAAAGAGAAGGCCTTGTAGTAAGTATTAAAGGGATCTCAGAATTCACCAGAGATACGTATTACAGTTTTTAAATAAATAGAAAATTAATGAAAAACATCTAACTCTTACTACGAATTTTGTACATAAACCCAATCCTTTCTTTCTCAAAAAAAATCCCTGAAGACGAGAATGATTTTTTTCCTCCGTCTTCAACAGCAGCAAATTCAGAATAATTCAGAGAAGCCAAAGACCATTTGCTTCAACTTTCATACTGAATGACAAAGAACTTTAAAAGGTTTTTATACATTTAACAGCAGCATGAATACTTTGTTTTTAAGAGACTGTATACAAAGTAACAACATTAAATAATCAAAGCACTGTTGATACTGAACACAAGCAGATAACTGATATTAATGGATCAAGTCATGATGGTAGGTGCCAGTCCTTCAAATCATACTACTATATCATATCTTATTGAAGTTAAAACCCAGCACAAGAAGAAGTGCTGAGTACCTGTGAGGTTACAGAAAGATGTAGACATTAATATTAAATAATACACAAGAAGACAAGACATTAGAGGATTATGCTTGCTGAGTATTTTCAAAACAATAACAAGAATACAATAGAAACTGCGATTATGATTTCAGAGTCCAACACTTTCAGAACAAGTTCTGTGATCTTTTGTTTCTGCTGATTCTGAAAACCAAGTCACACAACTGCTAAGGCACAGGCCCACAGAGCGCTCAGGAGACCACAGGTATCAAGAGTATTACTACAGCAAAGCATGTATTTCTTTCCTTTTAGGAGCACTGCAGTAGTCTCAAAATTTCCTTCTTTTTTTTTTTTTTTTAAATGAATGCCTTGACTTTATCTCCTTCATACTTATCAAGTGTCACTCATCCTACCTTAGCAGCCTTGGTAGCCTTGACCTTCAGCAGCACATCAACAAAAGCCACTCGCACTTTCTCCGAGTTGTCATGAAGGCTGTGTTTGGTTGCTGGCAGGAGCTGTTCCAGTAATGGATGACTTAGTTTGTTGTCCAAAATTATTGGTAGGCACTAAAAAAAGAAAAACAAACCCAGAAAGAGTAGATTTGAAAAATATGTAGCTAAAAATTGTTGAACTGGACCGTGATCCTTCTAAGGTTAAATGCAGCAGGGACAGATCCTATACTTTTAATTTCAACAAAAATTGCTTTGGTTATTTCAAATTTCCATTGAATTGTTCAGTGAACAGTTCAGCTGAAGCAGCTACAGCTCTACACCGAGGCCACAACTTTGCCTTGTTTATGGAGTCCTTTTGGTGGTAGCAATACCAGACCCCCAAACTCTGCTGATTTCAAATTAAAAATACCACCTTTTATTTCCAACTTATTTTTAAATCAGCACCTTCTGCTTATCCAGTATAGCCCCCTCATGCAGCTGTAGAGGTGCAAGTGAGGATTAGTATGAAGATTGCTCCAATTTAGGGCTGAACTGACACAGACACAAAATTTTCAAGTGAAAATACTGCTCAGTGAGTTCATTTTTCTGTCCAAGCTGTCAGTTATTTATCAGATGTCAGAAAGAGGCAGATGAACTAATTCTAACATACTGAGCAATGAATGGCAGGAGGCCTTACCAGAGAAAGTGTGGAATTATATCCATCTAAACCCCAGGAACACAAAGTGGGGTACAAAATCCTCATTGTGTCTTGGAATGCACTAAAATCAGTGACATAGAAACACCCCGCATATATTTTCAAGTCTAAGCATCATTTCTAATAGCAAAAATAACTGAATTATCAGGTCCAAACAATGTGTGTAAGACTGGAAATGGAAAGTGATTGAGAGCAGTAAGCCAACCAGTTATTATTTCAAAAGTCATTTGTGTATTCTAAATGTGTGGCTTTTATAAAATGTGTAAAACTTCCATGTTTTAGGAATTTTATTACCTAAGTCATTTTACAGAACAAGTTATTTCCTTGACTTGAAGTGGCCTATACTAGAATCCTGTGCACCAAGTAAAATATAAAAATTACAATCATGACTTTAAATTTAGAGAAACATTTACTTTAAAAACAGAGCATCGAACATCAGCAGATGTTATATCACAGGCCAGATCTCCAGTTATTTTTTTTAAAAGATCAGCAAGAATTGTTGGAGGAATCATCTCCCAGTATTTGGATGTTATCTGAGTAACTCCAAGTATCCCTGTAGAGCGGACAACTGGATGAGGATCTTCTAAGAGATTCTAAAACAAACAGAAGAACAATAATGTGAGTATATGGATTATTGTGGCATTACTGCTCTTTGACATGAATCTATCATAAACAAAAAGCATCCCATTACCTTTTAGTCATTATGCAAGTTGTCACACAATAAAAGAACCATAATATTAATTGTCCCTCAAGGCATTTTATTACAAAGCAAACTAAGCAATTTAAATCAGAAGCAAAATTAAGACAACTATTGACCAAATTTTATATATTGACTTTGGAAATATTTTTTTTTAAATAGATCATATTAAGTCTTGCATTTGTGACTTAATATTTAGACTTTTATTTATATGAGTTTACATTGATCACTCACTGATCACTCCTATGAAGCAACATAAAAAATTTGAAATTAATTCCAATATCTGATGTTTACTCAGGATTGCCCAAACATTTTCTCAATGAAAATACTAAGCCCATTCTCACCCATGTAGAAAGGTAAGGAGCTTTTTAGGTTCTTATCTCCATTATACTTAATTTCAGAAGTATTTCATAATACAGTACTAAACTTCCAGAAATGCTTCCATATTATCTGTAAAGCTCTCTTCACCAATCCTACGATAACTCAGGATCAAGATCTGTTACTCATGCATCTAGTCTTTCAAAAGCATTTCTTGTTCACAGATTAAGGACAAAGAAATCCAAATATTTCCTTTTCAGACTTGGAAGTGATGTCTGTTACTTGCTGTGAACGTACTACAGAAATTTAAAATATTAGTTTATTTTTGCATTTTGTGCACCCCGGACCTGTATTTTCCTACAAATCCAGTTCCATAATTTTAATTGCATCAACAACTTATTTTTGAGACAGCTTTCATAAAAGTTTCAGTTTTAACACTTTAGAATCATTAAAACTTACAAAAAGCTCCTCAAATTGTTTCTGAATTTCACTGTCCATCTCTTCCATGTTAAAACTGGGATCACGAACAGGAAAAGCATCGACAAACAAAAACGCTGCATTTGCTCGAACTTCTGAGTTTCTGGCCTGTTACAGTGGGGGGAAAAATATTTTTTCAGTAAGGACAGACTGTTAATATCCAAAGGCATATCCTGTCATCCTGCCAAATCCTGCTCTCCAAACACTTTTAGCAAGCTAGTGTTTTTAATTAAGTAGATGAAAGAAATGAATTTATAGATGCATGGGAGATCTTACAGTCACATATGAGTTTTAATGGTTTATCTTACATTTCTGCCCATGGTAAGAGGTTATTGTTACAATCAGCTTTCAAAGAGTATCAATGACCCTGAAGAGGAATGGTGAGAGCCCTTCTGTAATGATGAATAAATTAAAACCAATTGGGATTTCTCTTGGTTGCCCTAAAGCTCCTCTTCAGGACAGAAGAATCTTAAATTCAAGCAGACTAAACTAATTAACTTGCCTGTCAAGAGACAGGTTATTTAATTAAAAAGCTCATGCCTATTTCTTCTAGAAATCAGTATTTAGTAACTAAGTACCAAAAAGCCTGCAGAGTAACTTATCCAGCATAAACATATTCAGTTCTGCATCTCTGAACACAAGGAACAGGACCATGTTCTGAGCTCCAGGCAGCTCTTCAAAAATCTCTGGCAAACCTCACAACCCTCAGACATTTTACCATTTCTAACAGTTTTCTGTGTGCTCCAACATACCTTGCACTGGTTGTAGAGCCCCAAATGCAAAGAAAAATGAAAAACATGTCTACTTAGACACTCACTCAGTGAAGGATAATTGACTCTGGCCTCTTACAGGACAGAAAAAAAAACCAAGAGCAGGCAATGAAACAATGATGAAATTCAAGGCCTCTCAGGAAGAAACCTGAAATCTAACCATGAAACTACATTTTATTTATCAAAGACAGTAGTGCAATGTTTCTGTTGGAATTTTGTTCAGATTTTGGGTCCAACTTAAAAGAAAAAAAAAAAGAAACTGTATATATATAGTGTAGTAAAACAAGCAAAGCAGGCATAAGTCCAACAGTAAGACAAGAGACAGTTTAGGGAACCTTCCTGACTATTCTAATAATCCAATTTTCTTCTTCCCTTGTCATAAGGAACATTCAGCTCAAAGGCAGGGAAAAAAAACATGACGATAACTATGTAATACTTAGACTTCAATAAACTAATGACAAATAAAAACAAAAATATAAAACAAATGAGCAACAATTACTTCATTTACAATCTATTTTGTATTTGTCTTCTGGACCACTTCTGATATGGTGGATCACATCTCTGGGTACAACAAAAACATTCCAAATTCTTCAAGTCAACAAAAGTAAGCAATTCCAACATGAATGCTACAAAGGCAAATAAAGCACATACCTACATACTTTAGTTAGGGATTGTGTCTTACTTTATTTATCATGGATAATGCAAACAGTTTAAAGGTAGAAAGATCATAATTTTTAATTCTATTCTATAAAGCTGTAGAAAATCCTTTAACTCTGAGCTTGTCTATATCCAAGAATTAACACATAACAAGCTAATATGTGAATTCAGTGTGAAATAGCTCTTCTACATTAACATTGCATGTGAAAATTAATTCAAATGTGGTTTTGTGCAATAACCTAGACCTTGTCTACCATGGCCATTCCAGAAAGTTAATTTCCATAAACTTTCTAAGTGCATTACACTGAATTCCATTAAGCTCACTCTAATTCTGAACTGAGTTCCCACAGTTCAAATTCCTGTCTTTAATTAATTGGAATTTATCCCAAATGCATTTGCATATTCAAGCTTGTAATAGAATAAATGTCTTCAGAGAGGCAGAACCTAAGACCTTAAATTCATATCCTGCTTTAATCCACACTGACTTTTCCATGCAAGAGCCAAGAGTTACTTAAATTACTAATATTTCTTTACCTTTATGCTTGTATTATTCTGAGGAACCTTTGGAACCTTTTAAACAATATTTTATTTTTTTTCTTCAGTTAATTTTCAGAGCTTTCTTTTAAATTTCATGTGGTCTTACATATCCTGAAATTCACTTCTAATTACAACAGTTTCCGCAGTACATGGTTGTTTAAAAGTGTGGGATGTTAAAAAAAAAGACAACAACCAAACACACCACTTTAAAGGAGTCACTTCCTTCAACAGCTTGAATTCCTGGAGGAGTGGTTCTTGACTTTTTGAGCTTGATAAGAAAAAGCTTAATCACTACTTATCTCACACTAAATATCCACATTTTTATATCCACATAGCTTCTTATACTAATAACTAATTACTGCACAACTATTTCTGTTATGTTTGCATGACACTTCTCATAATGAAGACATGAAAAATGGTGAAGTTACATATGGGCTCATATTATAAAAACTTGAAGTTGCACAAAGGTTTATAAATTATGTGTAGGTAAAAGCCCCAGTGGAAGCTTGTGAGATCTGTGTATTTGCAAAACAAGCAATTTAAGAAGAAACAGAGAACTATGCATCACAAATGTGCATTCTCAGTTTAAAGACTTCAGAGATGAAATCAAGTAGTTTCAACATGAACTGTTCTGGAATTCATCACATTGTTACAACTGAAGCATTTTTGTTTCCTGCAAGCAGGAGAGGTAAACAGGCCCTTGTATGTCCTTTGTTTTGTAACCAGTGTTCTAGAACAAGATTTGTTCTTCACTATATTAAATTAGGGATTTGGCTAAAATAGGAGCATCAAAATTGTTATTTAAAATTAAACTGACATTTCAAGGTTTGGAGTAGTAACACAACAGTAAGGACAATTATAAGCTTCCCTTCTTAGTTCTGTATCTTAAACTACTGGTGATTCTGATTTATAGCAACAATTACCCTCAAAATGCCAAATACTCCAGCAGTACTACATGATTTGTTCTAGCACTGGGATCATTACTGATGCAAAAATTATGAATAGCAGCTGTTAAAAATTTTTACCACTCCCAGAATCAGTGGAGGTCTCCCACTGTCTTGCTGCAAATCAATAATTAACCTTTTTTCCCCTCAAGACATACCTTTCTGTTATATTTCTCCAAATAAATCTATGCAGATGTAATAAGATTTGACAGAATGCCCCTCCAAAGTACTCTAATTTTAAACTTGAGTCCTGGGCTTTGAGAAGTGACTACCAGTCTCCCTTTAAAGATAGCAACTCCCTTAAGAATGGAATACTGTGTTTGCCAACTCCTCCAAAATGTGTTCTGAGACACTACTCAAGAATTTTGCCATCGTATCGAAGGTCAGTTAAAACCCCTATTCTTTGTAGAGACAGAAATGTAGAAATTAAAAGAACCCATGCTATGTAGTTGTTATTCTTTGCCCTAGGCACATACATGTTTCCTCCAGAAGGTTCCTTGCTTATATTAATTTTAAAGGGATGGGATCCAACCCTAATGTAAGGCCAAACAGGATGCTGGGCTAGTGATGAGTCTCTTCATCTTCCCACTTCTACCACAGGGTTCTACTGAAACCAAACAGCTCCCAACTCCTTCCTGTAACTCATAAAATCCATGAGAAACAACTTCTTATGCTGATATTACATATTTTCAACTTGAAGAGTTTCAAATATTTCTCTCGTGGTTTGAGAGGATGCTGTATGACCAATGAGAAAATGAAACTGTAAATGTTAACAGCACTAAATTGGGCAGTAACAAATGTTAAGTGTGTGCTCTCACAAACATTTCATAACCTGAGACAAAATAAAAGCTGTTCACAAAGAAGGAAGCTTGGTTCATCTTAATCACAGAATGTGACTGAGTAGGCAAACCACAGTGGGTCCCCTTTGGTCTGGGCATGCAATCACAGGAAGACACACATGTACTTTAAAAATACTAGAAGTAAGAAATTTCATTCTGCAAAACCTCATTGAAAGCACATACATAGCACGAATGTCTATACACACAGTCAAAGTAGAATAAAAGCTCTTCTAAAATGATACTCCTATAAATTCTTTAAGCTGTATTCTAAGACTGGTAATTAATCAGAAGGTGAGACGAAATCCTCCTCTGAACATTTCTGGCTTTGATCAATAAAACACTGATAATTCCCTAAACATTGTGGAAAACAGAACACAACATGACATAACATTTCCAAATTGAGAAGATGAGAATACCAACTGCAAGCCTAGAAAGCATTCTAGGTACCTGCAAACAAAACTGAATTATAGTAGTAAATTATATTAACAAATCAGAATATTGTTGTGCATATTATGCCTAATTACAACTTGCAAAGTTACTCAGCCACATCTGAGATGTTAAACACTGACTCTGTTTTTTATAGCTATCTCAATTTAAAAGCAATTAATAAAAAGAGAAAATGTGGGAGGGACCCAAAATTTAGTAATTGGAGACAGTCCTGTTTTCTGAAAAGGATAATTACCTTCAGTGCTCTCCAGAGGATAGGCTGGTACAATCTATAGAGCATTTCTTCTACTCCTTGGCGAACTTTACTTTGTTTATGAAAATAACTCAGCATCTGAGGAAAAACCAAACAAACCAGTCCCAAAACCTGTTTTAACAGTATTTTCTAAATTCAAGAAATCATAAGGAGTTGTCTCATTTCATAAGGTATGTTTTCATAATATGGAAAATGATAAAGCTAGACATGTTAATTGACTCTATATTTTATTAAAAAGTCTCAAAAATAATAAAACTAAATAGATCTAATAAATATCACATTTTTATAACTTTATAGATTCAATATATAAAGATGTACAACTAATTAAAAATCATGGTTAGAGTTTCACAGAACAACTCGGTTTTCATTAAAATAAAACCCTATTTTTTTAAAGTAACCAGCAGTAATATTTTGAAACCATTAAATTATCAACTACAGATAAATAAGCCTTTTCTCTGCTAAGAACAAAGGAACACTATTCAGTCATCCAACTTGGAGTTATCCAAATACAAACCTGAAAATCTAATACATTTTTAATGCACTGATGAAAAGCAAGCATCAATCAGCACTCCTGGGGTCTCAAAACTGTGCTCAGTTAGCTAAAGATCCTGTTATTTTTGTATCTGAAGTACAGAAAAGGAAGTGGAAGACCAGAGCAGAATATGAGAAAGGACATCGTGTAACTTGATATCAAGTAATTCTTTCACCCAAAACACTGGTCATAAAATAAAAATAAAACTAAAAAGGTCACTTGAAAATAAGTTGACCTTCTAGTGGTCAGTACTTCAAGTATTCCCAGCTACAGCTGGATGGGGAGGCCTGGGAATAGAATGTATGGAAACAACGCTCTAGGGAAAGAGCTGCTTTTCTCTGGGCTGGAAATACACTGAAGTAAAGACACATCCCAATTTGTAAGAGGCTTTGTAGCTCTTATTTCTATATGAGAATGATGGATCTAACCCAGGGTTAATGGCAAATCTGTACTGATTTGTAATAGACTTCATTAGAAGAGTGAGTATCAAATATTTGCAATGGATGTTGGGGTTCTAGTCAGAATTCTGAATTCAGAAGGTGTGGGTTGCTCTCCCCCCCCCCTTCAATAAAATAGCAAGTCCAAACTTTGCTCAAGTGAGTGACTATGGTTGGTCACTCTCCCAAATGCTACAGGAACTCCCGCATTCTAAAGGACTATTTTAAATCAAATTCTTGCCCACTGAAAAAAACCACATAATTCAAATTTATTCTGAGACCCACTCCCTTTGCAAACCAAGGACAGATTTATTCACTGTCTTCTGCCAAGATCAGAAGCTTCTGAGGCTGAAAAATATGAAATGCCCTGTTGAAAGCTTATTCCATCAATCAGGAATCACAGGACAAGGAAATTCTACAGATACCAGAAAATAAAACAAGATAAACCCCAAATAAACCAAACCAAAACAAATAAAAACCCCAATATTGTATTGTATACTGGTAGGTCAAGCTGTATGTTGCAAACACTATACACTCCAGCATCTCTGTATTTGGGAGATGGCGTGAGAAGTGAAGGGGCATCAGCCAAATACAAATGCCTTGTCTTAAAGGGCTTTGTGCTCTTCTCATTCTGCTTCAAATGTTTTGTTCATGAATAAAAGCCACAGATAGACAACTAGAATATCTAACTGAATCAAGGCTTGTACCTATTAACTTATTTAAGACCCCCCTTATATAATAAAAAGAAAACAAATAAGTGTCATTTCAGACCCATCTACTAAATTTTCCTCAAGGTTATGACTTTTCACCCCTGTGATCATCTATGGAAAGGTCAATTCTCCAGGTAAAGAAAGCTTAGACAACAACAGCAAAAATTATTTCTGGCATTCTGGAAAATCCCCTTATATACCTACTTTTGAGCACTAAACATAAATCTGGTGCAAAATTATAAGCACGTTCCTCCTAAAATTTGTTCTAATATTGTTTCTCAGACCATGCTATTTTTCATGTATTTGTGGTGGGTTGGCCCTAGTCACCAGCTAAGCACCCACAGCCATTCACTCACTCCCTGCCCACTGGGATGGGAAGAGAATTGGAAGAGAAAAGCAAGAAGGTCATGGATCAAGACAAAGACAGTTTAATACATGAAGAAAAAGGACAAAAAAAAAATCCCACCCCAAATGAGTGATGTAAATGCAATCACCCACCACCTCCCACAAGCAGACCGATACTCAGCCAGTCTCCAAGAAACAGCTACCTCCCCAAAACCCACTTTCCCTCCATTTTTATTGCTGAGCACAAGTTATATGGGATGTAATATCTTTTTGGTCAATTTGTGTCAGCTGTCTCAGCTGTGACCCTCCTAACTTCTGGCTCATTCCCAGCCTACTCCCTTGGGAAACAGTGGGGAAGAGAAAGCCTTGACATCATGCAAGCACTGCTCAGCAACAGCCAGAACACTGGTGTGCCATCAGCACATCCAAAACACGGCACCGTCCAGGCTGCTACGACTAAAAGTGTTCCCATCCCAGACAGACCTAGTATGGCCCATTTTAGTATGAAATGGAAGTTTTCCAGTGTATAGTAACTGATCTCCTTTTGATGCTCCTAGTTCATGTCATGCTTTAGAAGAGCTTACCTCTCTAACTTTACAATGAACAGGAGAACTTCTGGGAAGATGAATTCCGTGATGCATGAAATCCTGAATGCAGTTATGTTCAAGCACCTACAGTAAGAACACATACATTCTACTGTTAACACAATAAAACAATAAGTACTGTGGCTGTGCAGAAATGACATTATTCTCTACAACAAGCAACTGAAAACAGTCTTTGATGTTTTTTCTTACTTAGCTTCTGCTTTGCCCAAATTTTCGCATGCTGGGGGCCTGTTTTCTTAAACTGATTTTCAAAATTTCAGGATATACAGTTAAACCAATTCTCAGAACCTACAATCACCTCCACATGGTAAATAAGTTGGCTTTGGTATCTGAAACTTTGCTCTAGAATTGTTGTGATGCCGTAATTATGTTTTTGATCATCTCCATGGAAATCTGTAAGAACACTTGTTGAAATACTTATAGAAGAGCCGGGCTTCTGTTTTTGAGCATTTCTTCTTATTATCAAAGTTCAGTACCAGATAAAAGGAATTGGACTCGCAGCTTCTCAGTTTTTCTTGTTGTTTATTAAGTTCTTATCACAACTTCAGCATGTCACCCTAACCNCACAAAAACAAGATAAATACTTGAGCCATCAACTATCCAGACTTGCACATACTTCAATAACTCAGCTAACTAGTGTGTCTGTGAAAAACATTGTGTATATGCATAGTTGTGTGAACCAGCATTTCAGCAGCAGAATGAAAGGTGTTTAAATGCAGCCAGGCTGATCACAGTGGGCAAACATTCAAAGCATGACATACTCCTACTCCTTGACAAAGCTGAAGATGCATTTTCCTTAGGAAAATAATTCCTTAAGGCTTGTTTAGGAACCTTTATGAGGTTGAACAGTCATGTATCTTCCCCACCTTGAAATTCAAAACTATGCAAATGAAATTTCAAGCACAGTGTTACCTCTGTGAATTCTCCTGACACCTTCTTCCAGGCCCTGAAGTAAACTTCTGCAATGTGTTCTACCAAGGATCTGTATGAACACACAGGAAACAGTTTCAAGCAAGCATCCTAACCATTCCTATGTGCAATTCATAAAGGTAACAGCAGGAAGTTTTCTACAAGTACCATCATTATTCTTAATTCTGTGCATCAACATAATTTCTTCTTCTAAAAAACAATCTCAAGTCTACACTGAGATTACAACAAAGTAACTGTTGATTACTGAACCCGGGCACTATTACATAACACAGGAAATCTCTCTTCTGAGGGGAGAGTCAAAACATTGGCAGATACTGTATCACTTATCTCACAATAAATGCCTTACATTTTTTACACCAATGTACAGGTGTACATTATTTTAACTGACAGTATTAGAAAGCCTCTGATTCTAATATGAGTCATTACTTCTGTAATATTTCACCGAATAATTTAAAAAGAAAAATCTATGTTTTTCATCCACCAGTCAAGTTCTCAGGCTATGACTGATCCTGCAAGTGAGTCCATATTAGAATGTCTGTATACAGAATCCTACCAAATTAAATTAGGGATCAGCCACAGAAAAAATTAGAAACACCCCACAAAAGAAATGGATCTGCAATTCTCACACAAGCACTGCAGTAATACAGTCCAATTGCTATCAGTCATTTGCTTTAGCTAATACCAAATAAGCATTTTACTACACCTATAATTGCACATCTAGGCATGTCAGAGCAGCTATTAAATGATGTTGCTGAAACAATATAACAGTTATATTCGGCTGATCTGAAGGTTTCTGGATTCTGATATATTTTATCAATACACTTGGTATTTTTAGAGTGAGACAAACAAGATTTTAGCCAAGCTCTCAACCATCATTAAGTGCTCTAACTGTGATATATACCTTGGAAAGAACTGTAATTGGTTTTTAACAGTTCCATGTATCATTTTAATGAAGTTTACATTCCAGCTGAACAAAAAACTCAGGAATCTTCTTCCCTGTGGGGAGAAGAAAAGAGGAAAAACTAAAGAGAAGTCAAAACCAGAGAGGAATTCCCAATTTAAGAGATACCTCAAAAAAGAATGAATACACAGCTTAAAGATCAAAAGAAATTACATCTTTAATTTTAAAAGCATAGGAGAGATGGAAAAAATTATTTAAGATTCTTAATTTTTGAAGATAATTCAAGCATTAGTCTAATTTATACTGTAAACAAGACACAAACCAAATGAACACAGGGATTACAGATCTGCCTGCACTTTTTCAATGTCCATTCTGTTTTGGGGTGACTTCAATTAATATTTCATGGTGACAAGGGACCATGCAACTCAGGACCCTCACCAAGGCCAGAACCAGAGCTCTGTCAAGTGCAATAACATTCCAGGATGACCCTGCAATGACCACAACAATTCTACCAGCACTGGATAGGGAAACTTTTTTGTACAAAGCCACAGGGAACAACTGAGCCACTGAGGAAAATAAATGTTCTGGTCAGCAAGGACAATTCCTTTGCTGTTGCCACAGGAAAGGTAATGTTGCAAATCTCCTGGAGCTGCTCCTGGAAAACAGAAACACTTTTTTAACCAAATTAGTTTTCTTCCATTTTAGCAAGTCAGAAACAATTACAACAAATCTGATGAGCAATAGAATTTTTGTGAGAAAAGGCAGTGAAAGGCTTTGAAGGAAAAAGATGAAGGAAAAAAGCCATTGCTCTTCTGGAATTAGCAAGATCTGCCCATGGAATTGGAGCCTTACAAAGGCTCTGTACAGGCAGCCTCACTCTGGTTCATCTCACAGATGAAGTGAAGGCACCCAGCTTCTGACACTTTAAAATGTGTGATCAGACATAAGGGTGAGTCAGGCAGCTGTAAAAGGGTCCTTTGTACCTGTCAGCTTTCTAGCCAAAAATAAAGCAGGAAAATTAATAAGGAAATAAGTGCAATAGTAAAGAGCAGACTGGCAGAATTGCAAAAGGGTCAGTGAACAATTAGTAGAGGTTCAGAGGCACTTCCACTGAGAGCTGGACCAGCAGTTGTGTTCACATCTATGACAAATCAGAGCAAATAGAATGCCAGTCACACTTTGAGTTGGAATATCCCAGAGTGGGGGAGAGGGAAAGAAGCATAATAGTCAGAAACTGCCCTTTAGTGGAACTGGTGGCTTAAACACCTTTGGGTCCCGTGATCTGAAAAATCAAAACCTACACAGCTAAACACAGTGTCAAGATTCTTGTATAAAGCTATGATGGAATTCTTTTTGTTGTCAAGGAGAGTTGCTTCTATCTAGGAAAAAAAAGTCACCATCTCCAACTCTGGTGATCTAATACATGTCTAAAGGAGTCCCAGGGGTCATGTTACACATCAACATCCCTGACAAACCAAAAGGTCAAGGGAGTCCTGACTTACAGCTTCTTCCTCAAAAAGGCAAAGATGAAGACAAACCCAAACTCATCTCATCTACAGTCCCAGGAGCCAGACAGATTATAAAAAGCCAAAAACTAGCTTTTAACTAATTCTTTTTTGCCTTAGATTTAAAAAAATTGAGCCTGATCCTGAAAGTAAGTGCCTCTAATTTAATCTGCTGCCTGTGATCAACAAATCTGAAATGATTAGTGGTATCAACATTCTCAGGATCATGAGAGATGAACATGATAGGGGAATGAGACTGAACTTGTCATCTTTGGGGTTAATGCATTATCAGAGTGTTGGGTGTCTGGTACTGAAGTGCTTGTGCACAAAGTACATGTGACTTTGTTGGTCATACACACAGAAGGTTAGCAAGGAAGGAGAGACTGCAAGAGACCTACCTCTTAAAGACAGTAACATATGCTGTGCAGGGCTTTCCAGCTGTTTGATTGCAAACCCCATCTGAACAAGAATATTTTCATAAATCACAGAGATATAAATTCAGAGGATCACTCCCCTAATGCAGCCTGATAACAAGTCTCTGAGAAATACTACTCTGTGTTGAGTAGCTCAGCCTGGGAAGGCAGAAACACTGAACTCCCTGATCTTGCAACATGGTATAACTGTGCAATTTTGTATCAGCTTAAT